>VZRM01006430.1:484280-504157 GCA_013397955.1 Grantiella picta | reverse complement strand
TTAAAGCCTATTATCAAATCCTATTTCGTGGAAAAAGAGGAGAATATATATATATATATATATATATATATACATAAGTCCATATATTAAGAAGAAAATAATTAGCTGTATAGTCACCTTTTTCACCTTTTTAAAAGAATATACATAGACAGAAACAAAACTTAGAAGTGATATGGGTAATAAGGCTAAATGAATGAGGAAAAGATCCCTGATCTACTGCAACTGTTGCTGAGAGCCCTTGGTCTGACAGGTCGTTTATCAGATGGTCTCTGGCTCATTTTCCCAGTTTGTGTTATGATATGGTTGATCTTTCCGGGTCTGAGCAACACCCAGTTGGGTCATTTAATCTCTTTATTTTTTTCCAGTAATATCTCACAAGCTGTTGAAAAGGAGAGAGAAGAAAAACGGCCTTTTCCTCTTATATGGCATTTACTCTTATAGAGAAGACAGTAGAACTCAATGTTTCTTAGGCTTATTCTTACCATTAGTAGAGTAGTTTCGAGTTGTTCCCACTCATCTGCCAAGATCAAGGCATAACAGTAAGCCGAGTGGTGCACAAAGAAGAGAGGCCCAAGTAAACTAAAAAAAAAAAAAAAATCCACTTTTCAATCCTCCTGAAATTCTCCCATCTTCAGTCTTCACTTTTCTGAGGATTCTCAAATTCATGAGAAAGAGAAGAAGCCTCTCATTTTTTTCCAAAGTGGACCTAATTCCTAATTTTTAATACCTTGACTTTCAGAGTTATACTCTTTGCATTAATTGAGAGCAATCTAGATGTAGAAGCTAGAGATAGGAAAATAGATATGGTTTTGAATCAATATTATTGGTTGCTTCTAGCTCTGCCTGAGACATTGAGATTCATTTCCAATTCTGCTCCCTGTGTTGCCTTTCTTTTGAAGCTTTCTCATCAACACATCCCTTTATATCTTCTTGGGACATTTTTAAAATGTCCCTTTATTTGTGCACAGTCCTCTGGTGCAGACTGAGTCTTCATCATTACAACACAATGAAATACATCCTTTATCCCCTTGTGAAAGCAAGGCACCAACAAAGTTCCATGTTCTGTTCTCCCACACATAAACCAAAATCTAATTCATTGCTTAGCCAGATTTGAGTGATTTCTAACCTTAGACATCCTATTAAATTTGTTAATTTTAGACCTTCCCCTAAATTTGTTCAGTGCTTAAACAATGGGTTACAAGAATTAGCAAGGTAAACTGCCATTGTGTAAGAGCTCAGGCCATGCATATTCTTTGAGAAAGCTTGTAGTTACAGTAAGCCCAAATTAGATGAACCAGTAATATTCAGATGAACAAAAGCACTCCAGATGTTCCTCTCACGATTTCAAATATTGTGTTACTTTCAGCTGTCATCTATTTTTGTACAGAACAGAATAAATATCTCCTACTGACCCATGCTCCTGGCAAGTCTTGCACATTTCTGCAGCTCATCATGGTGTATACTGATCAGGATTGCCATCTCAGTGCTATGTTTAGAGTTTAGATATGATATTGGGATTCAGTTGCAGCCTTATGCAAGCCTAGTAGTGAAGGCTTGAAGGAAAAGTCACATGGTACTTCCTTTACAAGAAAAATAAGAAGCATAACAAGATGATGATCCCACTTTCGACATCTGGTAGAGCAGTGCAAGATAATTGAGATGTGGGAATCGATAGGTTCACATTTTATTTTATAATGTTTGCGAAACATGTCTCTCATAAAAATATTTTTATGAAGATCAGAGTGCATAACAGTTTGTTTCAAATAACTGTTTCTATCTGTGCCTTGGGCGAGCAGTCTCTCAGTCCTAGGCAATAGTATATAGAGCCAGAGTGTAAAAGTTATAATATGAAGAAACTCAAAAGACTGACAAGAAGTCATTAATATACTGTGAGAATACTGCAGTGTGAGAAGGTGTTTAAGGATTCCTGTTCTGAGGGATTGCCAGTGCTCTGTGCTACCTGCAGTCTGCCTAAGAGCAAGAGGCAGCAGCTGCTGGTGGAGCTGTAGCATGGGAATGGTAGCAAAGGGAGAACAGCACACAAAATCCGTGCTACTGCAGCAAAACTTCACAATCACAATATTCAAGTCAAGTGTCAGTGCAGGAGAAAGCATGAAACCAGCTGGCCTCAGAGTTACCTCACCAAAGGAGAAGGCTGTTAATGATAGATTATATCTTAGGAATCAAATATGTTCTTTTACCTTGTCTGTCTACCTTTAAATATTTTTCTCTCCTTCATGAAATATTGTTTGTTTATATAACTGACTTATGTTTGCAGTAGAAGAGAAATGAGCTTCGCAATGTGTAGTTTAATCCACTGATTCCTTGGATGGAATCCTGAACCAATCCTTTATCAGCTACCCAAATTACATGAATATCGTCCTGCTTGCTGCCAATCAAGCAACAAAAAAAGGAAAAATCAGGTTTTTCCCATTCTAATTATTCATAAAGAGTCTTTTATTTTTAACGTATTGGGGAAAAAAGATTTCTGGTGAAAACAGCAAAGTGGCAGAGATGTGAGAGGAAAGAACAAAGATATAAATTAAAAATAATTTTAAAATCTAAATAGTATGCTAATTAAATGGGAAACAGAATACTGCATTGTAAGCAAGCAACTGTTTGCTCCCTACTGTTGTAGGAAATGATAGCAGTGATTTGAATTGAAAAGAGGAGGATGCTGTAAATGAGAAGACACACAGGTGGTAAAATGATTAATGTGGCATCTAAACAGTACAGGTGTCTGGCACTTCTTGAAATGCCCAAGAAATAAATGGGATATTTATTCTCCTTGACAGGAAGAGGAAAGGTTTGTGCTTGATTCTCCATCTCAACAAATGAAATGTTGAGTGAACTGTTCTGTTGATTTATTATAGTGTTATCAGCTAACATTCTTATTGGTATTTTCTGTATGAGTCACTATTTCAAGTATTTTCTCTCTAACCATAAACATTTAAATTTAGCATACACCACATTCAACCTGGTAAAGCAGATGGACATGAGAGACCTCTGATATGGCTAATTCTGCTCTCTCTCTCACACTGTGGTTTAACCCCAGCTGGCAACCAAGCACCACCCAGCTGCTCACTCACCTTCCCCCACCCCAAGCAGAATGGGAGAGAGAATCAGAAGGATTAAAGTGAGAAAACTTGTGGGTCGAGATAAAGACAGTTTAATAGTTAAAGCAAAAGGCACACACACACAAGCAAAGCAAAGTAAGGAATTTACTACTTCCCATGGGCAAGAAAGTTCTTAGTCATCTCCAGGAGAGCAGGGCCCCATCGTGTGTAATGGTGACTTGGGATAACAACAGCTATCACTCCAAATGTCCCTCCTTCCTGCTTCTTCTCTCAGCTTTATATGATGAGAATGATGCCATGGGGTATAGAATATCGTTTTGGTCATCTGGGGCCAGTTGTCCCAGCAGTGTGCCCTCCCAAATTTTTGGGCCCTCCCAGTCTCCTCGCTGACAGGGTGATACAAGAAGCAGAAGAGGCCCTGACTCTAAGTGCTAAGCACTGTTTAGCAATAACAAAATCATCTCCATATTACTGACATTGTTTTCAGCATAAGCACAAATTGTTACCCCATGAAGAAAATTGGCCTACCCTAGACAAAATCAGCACATATGTAAAGAAAATTAAGCATCCAAAACCTGCATATTTTCTTATAACTTTTTTTGTAATTATTTGATTTAGATTATCTTGATCTTATTCTTCTCTAGATGTTTGTTGCATCACTATGTATTCAGATTTTAGTACAGACCGTAGTCCTCTTCCAATGACTTATTCATGTGAACAGTTTTGATTCTGGAGTTGATTCATCATAAATTGTCTGGAACTGAGTCACCTGGAAATTCTGCTATGGGAAGTTAATCTCCACCTCACTTTGTAAAAAATCTTATGCTTGAGAAAAATTGGGCAAGTTCTTGGTTTAGTAGTCCATTTTTGAAGAACAAACAAGCAAATAACTATCACAAAATCCTTTTCTAATGTACAATTGCTTGAAATTTCACTGAGAATTAAGATATTTCACAGTAGATGTATGTTAAACCTGCCATCTATTTGTAGTGCTGTAGATTCACTAAAGGTATGCATTTCCATTTTCCTATTCAACAACATAGAAAATTAATTTTTGTTAGGAATATTGTTATGTAAAAATAAATGGAAATCTTAAAATAATTAATGAACCTAGTCTGATATATATGCTAATATAATTGTCATTTGCCTGTTTAGTAGACAAATATTTCAGACTATTAGTATTCCAAACAAAAGTTATTGGTATTTAAAAAAGTTATTGGTATTTTTTGGTGAGGTTTTTTTATTTGTTTGTTTGCTTATTTGTTTTTTGTAAGGCACCTGTTCTCTTTTTGGATAAGTCTTTACCATGGAGGGTAATGCAGGAAATCAAGAACTCGTTTGTATGTTCTTGGAGATTTTCTTTCTATTCATGTACTGTTAATTTCTCTAAGAAACAAAGACATAAAGAAAGCAGAAAAGCAGGAAAGAAAGCAATAAAGAAAGCAAGAAAGTAAGAAAGAATGAAAGAAAAAGAAAGATAAAGATTTTGCTCAGAAGGTAGATTGTATTTTTGCTCAGAATCCACCAGAATCTTTTGGAATAAAGTGGTTGAAATGTTTCATTCTTAGAGTTTGATATTAAAAAAAAAAAAAAGAAAAAAAAAGAGTTTGTTTTTATCAAGAAAAGTAGTTGAGTAAATGATTATAGATACATTTTTCTAATATTTAATACCATTTGTGAACTATTTTTGAGTGTGTAATTGTTTCTATATTTGCCAATAGAGCAAATGCACTCTCTAGATACAATCTTTTCCTGTAACAGACATTGAGACAAGAGTATAATTGATAATGGTAATTAATTTTAAAGTAACACTAATTCCTATGTAATTCCTTAGATCTCTACCACTGCTCAGTTTTTGAAGTACCATGTCACATACTCCTTGTTTAGAACAGTCCTGTGAAATACCTCTTAGTGTTATTTACTCATAAGGATGATGAAATTTTCATCCTGTTATACAATTATATAATCTATAAGTAGGAAGCTCTTCACAACATTGCTGTTGCTAGTCTGATTAAACTTTATCATTAAAGACTTTTAAATAGAATGATTGGCAAAGGAAACCTGTTGTGAGAAAATGACAGATGCCAACAGGGCTTTCAATTAGTATCAGTGCAAAAGTTTGGTGCACAGTCCTTTCTAGAATTGTTTTTTACTGTTTGATATTTGATATTTGTCCCCTTTCATTAGTTTATTCCCCAATAGCAACCACAGTCCTCAATATTGTCATGCCCCACTTTGTTGTTGACTGCTATCCTGGTTGCTTGCTCTTAGTGACAAATTAACTGAATCACAGTCTCCTTACTACAAACTTCTTCCAATCTACTGAGCAGATGCTTTCACTACAACTTTGTCTAACATTTTCAGCTTAAACCCCAAACAATTCAGAAAAAAAGAGTCTAACTTTTTGTCTATACAGTCTCTTCTTTCCTCTCTCTTTTCTTTCCTTTTTCTTCATTGATTTTAGGATGCAAAACCAGCACAAAACAATATATTTCTGTGTATATTTCATTCAGTTTTGATTGAACTCCTCATTGTTGTAGCTCTTTATTTTAGTTTTCCTTTTGTGTAAGGGGGGACACAAAGTTCATCTATTGACACAAAAAACCAAGTGCAGTTGTCGGTGAGGCTCTGATATCAGTAACTCTGTTGAAATCTGACTTAATTATTAGTAAATTAGTATATTAGATAAAAAACCAAATCCAAGTTCAGTCACAGGCTTTCTGAGAGATTTGAACCAAGTCACGTAGTCACAGATTCATCTTACCCAGCTTTACGCATTCATTATCCTTACAATTGTGATTGCGGTCTCCTGACATTGTCCACATAGAGAGACCAGTTCTTCAAAGAGGGATAAAGTTGTCTTGGGAAGTTTCAGCAGGTTTGTCTAGACTGCAGAATTTCTGAACATATTCTCAAATCTTATTTTGACCTGCAAGATGTGCTATTAGACTGTATACAGTACTCTTTATCTAAGTAATAAATGCACACTGTGCATTATTCTCAAATTAAATACAAACCACAACACTGTACCAGCTACTAAGAAACTTAACTCTATTCAAGTGGAAAACAGAACAATCTAGGAGTTCTATGACATAACTTATATGAACATTTAGGTGTTGACAAGGTACTAATGAGTCAACTATTTAGCAGTGTTGTGGAAATTTTTCATAGTGATAATTCTGGAAAGTTGCAGAGAATTAATGAGTTAATATTTTATTTACATGAAATATCTAAATATCCATTAGTTTTTAAATCATTACCGCAAGATAGTCACTGTAAAATGACCTATATAAATATGACCATATTTTAATGCTATTACCCACACATCAGGGATAACACACTGGGAATCATAATCCCTCCATCACACATTTCACTTCAGTGTTGTGTAGAATTTACTCCATCAACTACAAATACAAATCTGAAACATGACCTTATGGGACTGAGGTGCAGGCTCATATAATTTTTTTATTATCCTTTCACAGGAAATAGAGCTTGAGGAAACCGTATACGTCTGACAACCAGGGAGAACAATTTATTAAACACCCTCTCAATAATCAGCAAAGCTTTTCTCCTTCATCATTTAAAAAAAAAATAAAAATTAACAGATATGAGCCTGAATATTAGACAACAAAGACAAGATCTAGAACTGAAAACATTTTAATTCCTCTTTTTTTTTAAGGTTTCTGAGAGATGACACTTTTGTTTATGTGCTGGGACGAAAGGTTTTGGCATGAGCAGAGAATGGGTTTGGGTGAGATATGGTGTCACTGCCATCTTGACTAAACTAGATATTAACACTAAATATTTATTTTTGTTTTCCATGACTCAAATTAGTATTTACATGTTTATTTTAATTGGTAAAAAAACTTATTATATTCCTGAGTAGAGTCTATTTTGCCTGCAGTGTAAAAGTGGTGATCTCCCCATCTTTTTCTCAACCCATGACCTTTTCCTTCTTGTTAGTCTTATTTTCTCCTACTGTCATGCTAGGGGATGGTGTGAGCAATCAGCTGCATGGGCATTTGGTGTATAATGGAGATAATCCAGATAATTTTCCCTCAGAAGGTTTTGTCTGCATTTAGAAACTTTAAAGACACTTCTATCCATTTTTCCCCCCTCTCCCCTTTGTGTCCCACTTTTAGTTTTCAGCATGTACATATAAGATGGCAAATAAACCCACCACCAACAGTACGTAGATGAATATTGTTTAAGAAGTTCTAGTTCTAATGCAGCTGAAGTAAAACATGTAAAATATATTCTGCTTTATTCTGTCAGAGACATGCATCTGATTTGGACTGTTTTATCTTACTACTTTTACATACAAATGCAAATAGCTTTACTTTAAAAATAATAATACCTCATTAATATTGTTACCTGTGTGCTTAAATACTAAAGCTTGAAAACTAAAGTAGTGTACTACTTAAGCAAATAAATTGGGTTTAACTAGTTAGCAGGATCATAATTTTTAGAGCTGCATGTTCATGCCACTGTATGTGAGATAGTGTTAGAATTTACATCATAAATAATTTAAGCGATTTTAACAAAGTAAGAGAAAAATCAGTAGTCTTACTGCATTTTAAAGAAATTATTATGCTTAATGCATCTTCCAGGCTGAAGGGAGCATATGATAAAATTTAACATTTTCCTCTAGGGGTTTTAGTAAAGAAGTTAGACATTCAGCTTTAACCAGACAATTTAAATGGGTTTCTAAATGTTACTTAAAATGTAAAGTTTGTTTAAATGCAATGCAGTTGTATGCCGGGTTAGGATGATTTTGGGGTGTATTTCTAGAACACACACTGCAATAATTACCACCATTTGTCAAATAATGAGTGATAAGAGTAATGTTACTCAGAGGACAAGAGAGAAGTCACAGGAAGGAGAGGATTTTTTTTTTACCAGATTATCCAATAACCACGAGTGTGCATTAGGAAGGAGAAAATATATTATATAATTCCAAGACTTAAAAAAGGAAAAAAAAAGCAAAAAACCACGAAACACTTAGACACTGATTTATTTGTGTACTAGTAAACAGTCTTACTGATTTCTTCTGAACTACACTGTTGGCTGAAGCAGACATTTAAAGAATTCCTAGATTGTTGCTGAGAGGGAGATGTTTTCTGCATTCTCATCCATCTTTCTTAAAGTCTGGAACCAAATGGGAAAAAAAAAAATCAAGAGAAAGTGAAGAATGAGTGGTCGTCTGGAAAGCAGGGTTCACCCTGGTCTATTTCTTAACAAAACGAGCTAGGAATTAGAAATACTGAAACTAGTGTAGAGATTTTCTTAAACACAGAAGGTTGTGCTGGAGTCATCTGAAGTTTCAGTGATATGAGTTTGGCATTTGATTCTGAAGCCAAATTTTTTTAATTCTCACTGTCTTTAATCAAGGTTCTGCAGAGGGATTAGTGGAGATAAAGTTAATATGAGAACTTGTTCATCACTGTTTGAGAAACAAAGCAGGAGTGCTTTGCAGTGGATGAGTTATAGTTGGTCAAATGCTACCTGTGTCATTAAAAAAAAATACACTGACTACATCACAATTTCTGGTTTTATTTTGACTTTTTTTTTTTATTTTTTGGTCCCTGCAACGTGAAAGACAATAATTACATGAAAATTGTGCATACAGTGTTCTAAAAGAGCAGTAAACACTTGATGTAACCTTTGCATGAGGTAAACACTAGGCCAAAAAGAAAAGACCCGTAGTGGGCGTATCTGGCCTTCACCAAACCTGAGTGATTACTACACTTCTACAAATGTTCTACATTTCTTATGAGAGGTTTTAGTTCAGGAAATATCAGGTGTTGTGTTTTTGTATGTTTGGTTTGGAGCCTTTCTCCTCTCTCTTAAAGAGACACTGCAAAAATCCCCTTTTTTAAAAACCCCTTGTTTTGTGTTAAAGCGCAGTCAGTCTTTTCCACTTGGTATGCCCATATCACTTGAAGTGTTATTGTATCTAAACATTCAATTTATTCCAACCTATTGAAATAAGCATGATCAGATAAAAGGCTTAATTTTTAGACTTGTCGAAGGGCTCATTAGATATCTTCAGAAAAGCTTTTGCAGACCCTGTGAGATTTGAAGTGCCAAGTTCTTGCACATGTTGCAGGGGAATGACCTGAGGAACTAAAGGAAAAGACATGCCATGAAGAAAATGAAGACGTTAAGATTTTCTTTTTCCTTTTTCTCCCATAACACCCTATCAAACCTTCAAAGGTAGCTGCTGAACTTGCTTTACTTTTTAATACTGTATTCTATCCCACTGTAATTATGGCTGGAATTATATCCTCCACAGATTTTGAAAATCTCTAACCATATTTCTTGTTTGTGAACTAATTATCCAGGTTTAAGGTTTTAATTTAACACTTCTTTGGTACATTTAGAAACATTCTTTTAACTTCTCATCATAGTACCTAAAGCTGTGATTTAAGTATTTATTCCTCTTATAACAAAGATTGCTTTACTGTAATTTTGTCAATTTGCCCAGTGTGCAGACTGTTTTTGAACATGAAATACAGATTTTAATAATATTCCATTTAACCTGATTGATGTTTCAGAAGAAACTGTCTATTCTGCACAAACTCACAAGACATGGTTTTCTCAATTTCAAGAAGTATATTCCCATCTAGTCCTGGCTTTGGAAGCATGGCAGCTAATTTGTAAGACTGCTCATTGCTTCTAACTCGACTTTGATTATTACTGTTAAGTCTTACATCTCTGGAAAAGTTAGAAAAACAATCAGACAGGGAAAAAAAAAGAAAATAAGAAAAGGAAAAATATAGGTTTAATCAGTAGATGGCAGTATGGGCTAGCAAGAAGCCTGTAGGCTCAGCTCAGCCCTTTAGCACATTAATCATACATACAGCAAGTTCCACACAGTACAAGCTGACGAAGACCTTGCTTTGCTACAATCAATCTTTATTCACCACTAGATTACAGTGGTTAGATATACTTGATTGCCTCAGATCCAGGATAAAGCTTATAAAAAACTATATACATAATCGGCTTAAATTTTTGCTATTATGTTTTCGATTTTGTTTTATTTTAAACTGAGCTTTGAATGGAATTGGTTTATTCTTATCTCTGCTATGTGACCAGACAGTCCATCTGTCACCTTGACAGCAGAGTTGTAATTTTAACGTTTGGCTCTGTAAATGTTTAACACATCATTCTATTATTTACAAAGGGAAGAATATAGCTAATAGACTGTAGTTGAAGGAGGACTGTCTTAGTTCACTTGTCTTTATTCCAAGACTTTTACTACTGTGTGTCTGTGTTATAAGCTGAAATAGCACCAGAATGGTGAAATAAACACTGTACTGCACTACAGGATCCATTTTGTACAGCTCTATTCTCTGGTTTCATTTTCTATTTCAAAAAGACACAGCGTGTCATTGATAATCACTTTGGAAAGTTAACAATGCAAACATTCTCCTAATATATACTTGACAACAGGAAGTGTCTGTATATTTTAGATAAAAAGGAGAAAAAGAATGATGATTCGGATTTTTTCCCCCATTTCATTATATAATGAAATAACTTATTTAGAAATGTATATTTACGTTTGTACAACCTTGCAGATTCGAAGGGCTTAGTTTATGTAAAATTGAACTTCATGCAATATTTCTTTGACTCTATTTGTGCAATCTATGTACTTTTGTAGCAGTTCCATGATGTTTGATTATTTAACAGCCTTTTCTCCATGAAAGAAAAATCTGTTAGTTTTCTGCTTCTCATTCATGAGTGCAAATATGTAAAACAAACAAACAAAAAAATCCTAAAATGTCTTGCCATGTGTGATGGTGCATTGTATTTTCAAATAATAACACCTAAATAACATTCTGTAAGGTTAAAAAAAGATACTAATATATCAACCGGAATAAAAATTATTTGTTATATTCTGTTATAGCTACAGAGTTTGATGTGGGGTCCAGGATAGAAAAGAATCACTTTGGAGAGAAGGTCTATTGAAACACACACGTATAATATACATATATATGAATGTAATTAGAGATGGTGACAGGATAAGAATTTTTCTAGAGCTTTTTCTATATTAGAAACCTCTACAGAGCTTCTGAGTACCTGCATTTGCTGTTTGAAGCTTCCTTTAAGAAACTCAGCTGCCACAATTCAAATGCAAACGTACAAGTGAATAAGCACCTTCCCCCAACCCCTCCCTGGGCTACAATGCTGTTTTATATTCTGCTGAAATCAGCTGAAGTGTGCCATACTGGCATCGAAAGAAAACAGGTGGTGGTTTCAGATTTCCCAGGTGAGGACTGCAATCAGTTGATCAAACTGCAATTGCTTTTTGCTCTGGGGTAAACAGAAATATGTGTGGATTGTTCATCGTGGTGTTGTTTCATCGGGGTCCAGTTACTTCTGACATCATCAGCTTAAAATACATCTCCTATTACAGCCAGATATTGTTGTCCTTTTGCCAAGGACATTTGCACAATTCACAGTGTTCTGTGCATGTCTTGGCTGTCGGAGAATCATTTGCTTTAACTCTTTGAGAAATAAATATGTTTTACTGACAACTTCTCCATTCTCACATTTGTGCATCGTTTGTTTTTCTTTATTCTTTTATCACTTTCTCATTAAACAGAGCATTCCTTAAAAAAAAAAAAAAAAAACAAAAAGCAAAAAAGCTATGCTAATCAAGTATCAAAGAATACACAATAGACTTTTAGTAAAAGCAGTGATGTTTTAATGTTTGAACAGCCTGTAATCTAATGTATTTATCTGTTTATTTTGGATCTCTTTTGTTTTGTTTTCCTTTTTAAGTGATTGCTAGTCTGTAGAAAGCTCTAGCCATTTTCTTGATTAATACAGTAAAAAATTACCTTTGTTTCTCCACCAGCATGAAGGTTAACATAGACAATACTTCAAAGGGAAGACAAGAATGATAAATATGTATAGTATTTTTTTTAAGAACTGTTGATGCAGGGCTGAAAGGGATGCATGAAATACCACAATAATATTAAAAAATTGTTGGAAAATGTTGTAATTTTTTTTCTGTTTGGGATTTGGTTTGTTTGCCTGTTTGTTTGTTTTTTAAATTTCTTTTACACTATCAGAATTTCTGGAGCCTGAATCACTTTAAGAAAATGCCGAAATCTCACTAATACCTCTTCTGAATTTATGATCACAGCTTGAAATTGTTGGGATTGTGAAGAAGGCCAGCATATCAGAGTGCACTTCATTAAGTTTATATGAATAAAAATAATCACAAAGATCAAAATCTATTCCACCTTATATCTATTAATTCAGAATATAATCAGATAAGTATGGGTTTAACAGCTTCTCTGTTTAACCCCAAATTCAGAAGTCTGACGTGAGTCTGCTAGCAACTTGTTAGTATGGAGATATTTAGAATAATCTTCTTCTTCATTGCGTGTTTTGTATGGCAATATTATAATGCAGTAATATCTTGCTTGGGAAAGAGGTGTTTAAAATGTTAATTTAGTTCTCATTAGCATCATGGCTTTTGGAGCCAGTAACAAAATGATGAAACAAATTAATAGTGTCTGAGAAGAGCAAAATAAATAACTACCTACAGTTCAAGGAATATTAATACTTTTAAAAATTAGAAAGGTAGGAAACAGGACATTACTCTAATCTGACAAGACATCTTTAGTATTTGGCAATGAAGGAAAACACAGAAGAAAAGAGAGAACTGGAAGCACAAAAAATGGAGTGGAGAGAAACACAAAATTGGCTATAGAGAAGTGATTTTCATGTAGCATTCCAAATTAAGGAATTAATCTCAGTGTTCCTCTTTATTTCAAAGTAGTAAAACTATCAACTCACTATGAGGAAAACTGAACTTTTGTGAAGGCTCTTTTATCACTAGTGTGAAATTATATACTTATTATATCAAAGAGAAAATATTTGAAGCTTTATTAGTCCTTTGGAGAAAATGATAAACCCTTTTTTATTAAACAGACCCACACAAGACACCGATCTCATGCTCACCGCAGTAATGTTCTGCAATAATGTCATGTGATCCAATTGACAGTCCTTTATATACAGAGTGCTTTGTGTTGAATGCCATTGTTAAGGCAGGTAGCTGAAAATACCTTTCTCCACCTCTCTGCCAGTGTATTCATCTATCATTTGTGAAATATACTGTCTTCGCTTTAGACAGAAAAATTCAGTGCAATAGTATATTGAAACTGTTGGGATTTGTTAGGTTGTTACAAGACTTACAGGATATGGTACTTTGTGATTAATTATTTTTGCTTATGGAGAACAGAGTATCCATGCAGCCTGCTTGGAGAAACAATTCAGTTTTAAGTGGTGTTCTCTGTGATCTAAGACAGTATGGGCTGGGTATAGGACTGGGGTGGATGATTTGCAGGCAGCAAAATGAATTCAGAGGATAAGCAGAGTAACTGGCTCACAACTTCTAGTGATGCATCTCAGAGTTCAATAACAGGATCCGTACCATTCAGCAACTTTGTTAAGAGCTAACCTGCTTGCTCAATGGGCTTGCTAAAGATACCAAGCTGGGGGAAGCTGCTGGCACTCTGGAGCATAGTGTTGATACCAGGTTGACCTGAACAGCCTGGAGAAATGAGCCAATGGAAAGGTGCTGAAGATCACCAAATGTAAACGCAAAGTCCTGCACCAGGGAAGAAAGGAAGCCCTGTGACAGTGCAGGATGGGGACTGACTGGCTAGAAAGCCACATTTCTGGAAAAGACCCAGGCTCAACAATAAATTGAAAGAGTCAGGAATTTGCCCTTCCAGTACAGAAGACCAGATACAAAATGGGAAGAACTAGCAAGAATGAGCCTAGCAGGTCAAAGGATGTCATTATTCCCTTCTAGCACTTGTGAGATTGCATTGGACTGATGATTCTGCCTTTGGGCTACCTATTCCAGGAGAGACATTGGCATGCTGGAGAGAGTACAACTAGAGTCCAGCAATATCAGGAGCTGGAGCACATGAAGCACAAGAAAATGAAGAAATTTGCTTTGTTCAACCTTACAAAGGGAAAGCTAAAAGGGAAACCTTATTATTGTCTTCAGTCTCCTAAGGAAAGAGTGTGATGGAGAGGTAAACTTTTCTCAGAATCTCACAGCAGAAGAATGACAGGCAACAGATGCATGTTGGAACATGAAAAATTCTCAGTAAAACAGAAAAGCAGAGGGGTCAGTTTAACAGCAATCAAAAACTGTGCTGCATTTCCTGCAGAGATTGTGGAATATCCATCCTTTGGACACACTCAAAATTTGACTAGAAAAGGTCCTAAATAATGTTCCTTTAATTGTATGACTTTATAACTCTTTCTATAAGGGGTTTCAACTAGATGTCTTTTGGTGGTAAATTCTGAGTTTTAGAGAGAGAAACTGCATTTGCTGGTTCTGCATGGGAGAGCTTGGGATGGTGGGAAAAAAGAGATAATACTTCTCCTCTTATTAAGAGAGATAGTAGGGAAGATGGTGAGAAGTCTTCAGAGGTGGGGTTTTAGAAATTCCAGAACA
This sequence comes from Grantiella picta, assembly GCA_013397955.1. Classification (NCBI taxonomy): domain Eukaryota; kingdom Metazoa; phylum Chordata; class Aves; order Passeriformes; family Meliphagidae; genus Grantiella; species Grantiella picta. Next base: position 489,589 of record VZRM01006430.1, on the reverse strand, counting down.
ATTAAGCTTTATTTAAAAAAACAACTAACTGTTCCTGTGAGGAGAAACCGGTTTGTTCTGTAAACATATTAATGCACTGCAAGTGACTCAGTGGAGTAGAGGATGTTTTGGTTTCACTTTAAGATTCATTTAATGAGTTGCTTGTGAAGATCACACTTTCTCTATGTATTACTGAACTGCATTTTTAAAACTCTTTCGGTGGGTTGCTCTTGGCATCTATAATTACTACAAATATTCTGAGAGCATGTCTGTCTTACATAAAGCAATACCATATGTACACAAATACCCTACTGTTTTATGTGCTAGGATCAATAACAGCTAGTCTGCTCATAATTCCATATCCATATACTGTTGATATCTGGGAAATTGAAATCTCACATAAGGATAAGGAAGATTTTGAAAAAATTGAAGTAATAATTGCAGTACATTAGAAAGGTACATACTCAACTTCCTTGTTCTTTTACCATTTTATTGCCATCAGTCATGCTTTTGGACATTATTTATTTGCCTAAAATAGGCATCCGGTGTCATCTGAGATCCCTTAGGTATGCAAAATATTCACCCAAAGCTCACAGATATGAGAGAAGACTTAGAGGAGACCCATATCTTTCTGACCAACAACTTGAAATCTAAAAAACTTGCCTATAGCGCATAAAGCTACTCCAGATAATTATGATCAGGCAGCCGATTGTCATCCTTCCTCTTCTATACCTCAAATCTTATTTAGATATAAATTCCTTAGAGGATTTGGTTAGTTCTTTCCACTATTACTATTAGTCAAGGTAGTGTGAATGTCTGAGCTAAGAGATACAGTTGCACAGCTTTCCGGTGAGATCAAGCTTACTTTTGTCCATATTAGTTTGAAAAATCTCTAAGGCAAGATAATGTCTTTCCATAAACCACCCTGTAGCCTGTTGTTGCTGTCCGAGCAAATGCTTCTAACAGAAGCGTGGGAGATGGGACTTCAGATTTGGTGTTTAACTGAATGATACAATAAAGGTATTTTGGAGTGTGAATATAAACTATAAGAAAAATTTGAAGCAGCAGCTAATATTGAGGGGAAAAGGTTTTCCTTTTGATGCAATATATGCTGATACCATGAGATAGTAAATCCTGTATTAGGACAATGTAACAAGAAATGCATTCCAAATAGACCATATACAAGTCTGGGGTATACACCTTTGTAATAAACTGAATCTTGATTTGTTTCTCAAGCTCTTAATGTTCTCAGGGGCAGAATAAATATTTAACATACACAACAGAAGAAAAAGTACTCTGGAAAAGACAAATGTAAGTGCAAGCTGACTCTTCTATTAAGCCCTTGGGGATTTTATATATTCCTTATGTATTTTTTTTCAATAATATTCAGACACAACAGAGAAAAAAAAAATCAGGAAGAAGAAACCTAGCATTCCCTATTACAGAGCTATATCACTTGTCTTTCCCTTCCTTCTCTCCTTTTTTTTTTTCTGTATTCTTATCCCTTTAAGTCCCTTGCAGGAGAATATTGTCTTTGTGAACAGCATTCTAATTTTTTTCTCAGTTTGAGAAACATTTTCAACCAGAAATTCATGCTTTCTGGGCAATCTATATTATCTAGCTATTAGCTTTGTGCAAAAATTATTTAGCAGTCTATGAGAAAATATGTTTATGACTGATATGTATCATCCTGAACTCAAAGACAGTATGTTTTGGCATAATTTTTACAAGTCCTTCACAGGCAGTTCCTCAGGAAAAGAGGCCAGGAGCACAAAATCTTAAATGAATACTGTGGTGGGTTGACCTCAGCTATCTACAGACACCCACCCAGCTGCTATCTCACTTCCCCTCCTAAGCAGAACAAAAGAAAGAAAATAAGAAGAAAAAGATTTATAGTTGAGATAAAGACAGGGAGATCACTTATTATCACTTGATAAAAAATTATTTAGCTAATTGCCAATTAAAATAGATCGGATAGTGAGAAACAAGGACAAAAATTAAAACAGCTCCTTTCCTCTCCACACATTTTATTCAGTATCAGTTAGAACTTTGTTCTTCACTACTTTACCTCTTCCCACCTCCCAGCTAAGGAAAAACAGGGATGAGGAACTGGGAGGTGCAGTCAGTTCATAATGATTCCTATCTGCCACTCATTATTCCTGATACTTTTTCCCAAATCCAGTGTGGGTTCTGTAGGGGAGGAAGGCCAGTCTGACTAAACAGAGAGCTTTGGCTTGAACTCAGGGGAAAAAAAGAGAATGTATCACCTTTGGACAAAGGGCAGGCAGCTTGGGAGGACTACAAGGATGCCATGAATTTATGCAGGGATAAAATCAGAAGGTCCAATGCCCAGCTAGAACTTGCTCTGGCCACTGTCTTAAAAAAAAAAAAAAAAACAAACGACCAAAACCAATATAAAATGTTATTAAAAATACATCAGGGACAAAAACAGGGCTAATGAGTATTTTCATAATTTCCTGTCTCCTTGAGGAAACATATGGACAAAGGATGAGGAAAAGGCTGATAAACTTAATGCCTTATCTCAATCTTTAAGAGCAAGACTTGCTGTCCTCAGGGTATCCAGCCCCATGAGCTGGAAGAAAGGAACATGGAGCAGAATGAGAGTCTTATAAACCAAGGGCACCTGCTATAACACTTAGACACATAAAAGTCCATGGTGCCAGGTGGGATGCACCCAAGAGTACTGGGAGAGCTGCAAAAGTGCTCACCAAACCAGGAGATCAGGCCCAGCCAGCATGAGTTTATAAAAGGCTCATCCTGCTTGATCATCCTGACCTCTTTTTATGAGAGGGTTACCTACTTAATGGATGATGAAAAGGCCATGGATGTTGTCTGCCTGGACTTTAGTAAAGTCTTTTATTCCCTTTCCCACAGTTTTCTCCTGGAGGAACTGTCTGCTCACGGCTTGGACAGTCCTACTCTTCACTGGCTGAAAAGCTGGCCAGGAAAGGATAGAGAGGTGCTGGTTTACAGTCACTGGACATGAGCCCGTAGAGTGCCCAGATGGCCAAAAAGGCCAATGGCATTCTGGCCTGTATCAGGAATAGTTGATTGCACTCTTCAGTGTACATTCTAAATATTTCTCAAGGATTTAAGGTTTACTCTATAAATCTCTACATTCTTAGCAAATGCTACCTCACTTCAGGAACCAGATGAAGGTAGAATCCTTAATTCATCACTGAAAATTATGCCTGCTTCTTGAATATCAGTTTTTGGATCCCTTGGTGTACAAATAATAAAGTGATGGACATTTCAGAAATCCTAACTGACAGACGTACAATGACTTGGGAAATAAAATTTTCAGTCTGCATTGCTTCAAATATATCAAGTAATCAGTTTATTCCCTCTGAAGAAAACCAGTGTAATCACATACACAAGTGATTTTTCACTGGACCGAAGATCTGATGTTACTTTCAACAGTTTTACAATGCAATTCTGAACTCCCAACTTAGTTTGATTTGCTTCAACTTGAGAGGGCTGTAAATCCCTAGATTGTTCTATAGAATATGCAGTTTTGTTAAGTATTCTCTGAATATCACAGTAAAAGACAAGATGCATAAAGATAAGACATTTTTTTTCTCTGCCTTAGATGTTCCTTGCGAAGAGCATGAAATGTTTGTTTCAACAAAATAAGTATCTTTCTAAGGGCTAAAGTAAAACTCCATCTGCCATTGCCTCTTTTGACATTGAGTTTATTGAAACACTTCCTAAGGGCTTTTCATACAGACACCTTTTTGCAGTGTTTCTAGATGCTTAAGGAACTGATTCTCTATGAATTTGTGTCTACTTTGTCCTTCTCTCTGCTCTCACAGTGTTCAGGTTCAGGATGCCTTTTATGCTACTACCTACTCTTTGACATGTGATGGAACTTAACTTTCAAAAGAAGTTATTCAACCCAAAATGACAGCCCAATTATAACTCCAAAAGTTGAAACTCATAAAAAGATAGGTAGCTCTGGATTTGAATGTGTTTTTTCCATAATGCTTTCCTTTTTTTTTTATGAACAACTTTAAATTAAAGTCTACACTTTTTGCAAGTATCAGCTATAACTTTCTCATCTGAAAAAAAGCTGACAAATTAGCAGTTATAGTGTCATATACTTCAGAGCACACATGGCAGTTATTAAAATTCATAAGAACTTCACAGTGGTCACAGATCATGTGTCTTTCATCTATGCAGTGCTCTGCACAATTTTCATCAGACATTAAGAGAAGCATTTCTTCAGTCCTCTCGTCTCAGAGCATATGCTTTCTACCTAACTTCTGGAAAGTGATCCTGTATAGGCTGCTGTGACTCATTGTAAAGCTCAGTGGGGACACGAGGCAAAAATTGAACTTGTAGCATGCTCTGAGTTCTTAATGAACTAGCAGGAACAGCCTGTGCGCTTATCAAAGTGTGATGTTTTCTCTTTCTGGCTTAATCAATTTGTGTGTTAATGTTCCTTGCTGACCTGCCAACCTAGCATCTGTCTGGTACATTCACCTTCCACTGCAATAATCTAATCTATAACTACAAAAGTATAAAAGGCTGGTGAAAACCTGACACAAAGGGAATTTATATTAGATTTTTACACAATGCAAAAGTAAAATAGCAGTATCTGAGAGAGCAGGCCACAAAACACTGCATCAGTAAAAAGCTTCTATTTAGTATTCTGTAGTATTATACCACAGTTCATACCTCCTTTGGTGGTTTATAAATCTGCTGACATTAGGTCTGTCTGTTTTCATGTGTGTAATAGATTAACAATTTTTTCTTTTCACAGACCTTTTTTTTTACATAATATAATTATCTCGAGGATAAATAATTTATTGTTAGTTTCATCTATGTCAGGAAAATTTTTATACAGGAAGCTTTAGTGTCGAAAATATTAATTTCTCTTTTGAATGTGGTAGGAAAAGGAGGTACCAGTATTTCTTTTAGTAATTTTGTTGTTGTTGTTGGTAGTATATTACTAATGATGACATCATGCTTTTTGTTTTTCTGGAAATATTTGGGTGAGTGTATTGCATCAGCAAGAATATCAACACTTCAAAATCACTACTGGGTCTCCCAAAAAGAAAGTTTTCTACTGATTTCTGCAGTCTACATTAGTAACATTTTTATTGTGCATGGTTTCATTATTTTTTGTAAGATTTTCCATAACATATTTCTCAATTACTATCAATTTCAGAATTAATTGAACTGACATTAATACATATTGCCCATTTACATTTACCAAAGAAAAATACTTATAGAATTATTTCTTACTGCTTTTGCCTTGCCTTGTATGTCTTCCTTCCTTCCTTCCTTCCTTCCCTTCTTCTTTCTCG
>VZRM01006430.1:458187-484131 GCA_013397955.1 Grantiella picta | reverse complement strand
GAAAGAATCCTTCCTTCCTTCCTTCCTTCCTTCCTTCCTTCCTTCCTTTTTCGTGTCCACCTACTAATGGTCTTCTCTTTCATGGCTTTACAATATTTTTACTCCTAGAAAACTTTAGAAAAATTTTCTTATATTTAGTTATGCCAACCCTAGCTTCCACTTCATAACATTTTTTTGTTTGTTTATTTCCTACAGAATCCATTTACCATTATTCTTAATTGATATTTAATTTCCTTCTTAGCATCTCGTTTCTCTCTATTGTATTTATATTTTTAATTGCTGCCTTCACTTTAGAAGTGACTCAAGATTAAATTTTAGAAAAATTAGCATATATATATGCTCTATTTTCTATTAAAATTAATCTGCATTTCTTTTTCCCTACAAAAGAGAAAAAGATAAGGCCTGCAGAAAGTGGGCTTACAGTCATTGTCTTTCAGCTATAATTTTAATATGCATTTGTGAGCCAACTTTTGAAAATAATTATTGGGTGAACTAATAAAGCCACTTTAGGAAAATATAACCAACAATACATTCCTATATTGGAGTACCCTGTTGCACATTGTGGCATAAATAAGTGATATTGTGTTCTTGCTTTATTTACTGAGAAAGGAAATATAGCAAGAAAATTTGTCAGTCATCAGAAAGAAACTCTCTTTTTTTTTCTCATAATGTTCATATTTTTTTTTCTAAATATGAATGCTAATTTAAAAAAAAACTAAAGGGCATAATCTATCTTTTCAGGATTTCAGAATTAAATACAGGAAAATTATGCTAAATGCATAATGTCTGATAGCTGTACTCTGAACCTTTAGTGGACTTTTATAAGGAACAATTAAGGAAAGATTAGAGGGAATAAAATGTGAGAGATGTTGTGGCTAAAAATATTTGACCCTCTTCTATAGAAATGCAAAAGCTAGCTGAGGACAAAAAGTTACTGAACAACCTAGGAAAAAGGATTTATGGTTATCTAAAGATAAAGACTTACGGAATCCCACAGCAATTATTTTTTAAGCAAACTGAAATGCTGAATTTTCAAAGAGGTCAATACTGATAAAGCTCCACGTTAGTTGTGCATAATTTTACTGATGTTGGCCGTCAATATCAAAGGAAACTGTCCTATTAGTAGCATTTTTACATTTTACATCTGTGAGTATATCATTAATGTAGCTGAATTGTCCCTTTTTTTAATATACTTCTACCTGCAAGTCTTAAATATATAATACATAAAATATTTATAGATTAGGAATTCAGACTTTTTAAGAAACAGTTACAAAATTATACTCCTTCTAGCAAATGTAAACTGATCTGTGTTTTAATATCAGCCATAAATTTAACAAAATAGGCAAAATAATATCACAAAGGGCAAATTTATTTATCATTTAGCAAGTTTCACAGATAAACTTATATTGGAAAAGCCCCCTGTTAACCATCTAGACCAAAATCCTTCTTGGAGCATGGATATGTTTGAGTTACACAAGGTTGCTTAAAGCCGTGCCTTGTTCAGTTCTGAAAATCTCTAAGTAAACGTCACTTAATGTTTGTTTCTTCTTCTTTTGTTTACTTACATGTGTATAGCAATTTTGATTGTCACAACTATGACCATTGACTCTACTCCTTTTACTGTTACTCTGAGAAGAATCTGGCTTAGTATCCTTTTGAAATGAACACCATGTGCCATGAGATCTGTTTTTTTCCTTAGTCTGTGTTGATATGCGTGATGCTTGAGACAGACCACTCTCACCCTACTTTTTCAGCACTGATGATATTCTTTCTTGTCATCTTCTCCCTGATTTATTTTCCCCTAATTCCTTCTTTGCTTTTCCATGGGCTAAATTAATGTTATCATCTAGTACTTCAAAGCATTAAGTGAAATCTCACTATAATTCAAAAAAAGCCCTACTAATCTACGGCAAATTGGTCATCTATTAAAGCAGTTTAAGGTTCAAAGTACTATTATAATTAGCCAATGTGTGACTATGCATTAACTAGAACACAAGAAACATACTGTTGCCTGAACTAAGACAAAATAGGTGGAGGGAGATCTACCTCTTTTAGTAGTAGAAAAAAACAAGACCAAAAAAAAAAAAATTATGACACATATTTTGCAGATCAATTACCTTTATTGAGGAGAACAGAAATGTCTAAACCAAAGTTTCCTTGTTTTCCTCATATTTATTCACATATAAAATTAATACAATGTTAAAAAAGCTGAGTGATATCATTCATTTGGTAAGCACCTTGGCATGAAGAAGATATCAAGAACAATAGAGAACAGTAGAAACTACACCTTAGACTCAATCTAAATGATGCCCAGGCACCCTCTCACAGTAATATTCTAAAAGTCTGTGTTGCTGGTATTTACCTCTAGAATATTTCCTAAACATGAAGAACAGTGAATGATTCTTGTTTATGAAAATCAACCTGAAAGCCTTATTTAAAATGTAATCTCCTGTGCATGCAATTAATAGTATGTTAACAGATAGAGGAATTGGAAATACAGCACATTAATTTTATTTCAGTAGTAACTGCTTTTTTAAATTTATTGCAAGTAATGTTCATCTTAACTCATGTAACTTCTTGTTAGGAATGCAGTTTGTGGGTGACATTAAAAATGCAAATAGCCAAACCAGTCTTTGATATGCAGGCATTCAAACTTCTTGCTTCACTGAACCCAGTTCAATAAGTATATTATTTATAAAGAAGCTCTGAGCAATATCCTATTTTAAAGCACAAAAATTAGACATCTTTCAACTGTGTAGTCACTATCCATTATTCTTTAGACTTCATTAAATTGTTACAAATTTAAATAGTGACATTTTTGCTCTTTACTGTTGGAAAAACTGGAAATTATCTAATAATAAAAAGAATAATATATTAATAGCAAATATTTGCATCTATCATGAAATAGTTAAATAATTCCAGTTCTTATTTTCCTGTGTTTTAAATGATAAATGTCTGCAATAGAGACAAAATATCCACTTAGTTTAAAATATAAATAGAATGAATTTTATTCCTGGTTTCTAATGCAAAGAAGGTTTTTCAATGAAGGTTTTACCATTCCTAGAAGGTTTTACCTTTTTTAAAAGTTTACTGTGGATCATAATATTATTTTACTTATACCACCATAATACTATTTTACTGACATCACCAAGGTGAAATACGATTTATAAAACACAAACACTGCAAAATGTTGTTCATATTTGCCTAAGTATTCATGATTATCTGAACAAGTCTTGATGATCTTGTTTCTCATCTTTAAATTGCTACTGAAGTTGGTGAAATTAAAACTGTGAGATTATTTTTGCAATCAAACACAATTCATAGTGAAATTCATCCATGTCTTTCTTCCAGCCAAAATCTTTCGCTTGCCTTAATAGCATATCTTGTCCACCTGTGAAGAGGAGATATAAAACAATTCATTAGATCAAATATGACTAAAATCAGAGGAAAAAAATCTTCATATTAGAGACATGTAGACTAACACACTTTTCACATGATTTTCCCATATTTTATTTTGAAGACAAAGTAGCACAGAAATTACTCCAGTGAGAGACGAAACACCAAATTTCCTTGGTATCTATTTAGGACATATGGAAATTTTCTGCTGTTTTTTCATTCACCATGTTTCTATTCAACATACATATTTCTAGAAAAGTTAGACTCCTGGTGATCTTATTTTGAAAAAATAGATCTAAGATCTGGGAACTTTCTTCCTTACAGATTACACTACAGTCTTGATATTGTCAGGTCTTCTTCTCTTGTAAAGTCTCCAAAGACATACTGGTTTTATCTACATGAAATATCATAGACAGCATTTTCACCAAATTACAGCAGATGATTTCTCAGTTCTTACAAATATTTCTAGTTAAAAATAGAATTTTTTTAAATCACATTATTCCATTTAAAAAAAAAGTATCCTCAAAACAAATTATTTGTTTCAAAGGTTTTTTTTATCCATAAATAACGTCATTCAGGAGCGAAGGAAAAAATAACAACCTAATAAGAAAATAATCTTACAGGTCTTACTGCATATTTTTCATTACTTTTAGAGACAGAAAATGGCTTAAAGCATATGAGAACAAGAAATTGTTTTATGGCAGCAGACCTTTTATGGCAACAGACCAAATGGAGTTTTTCTCTGCACAGAATGTTCTCCCTTAATCTTAATTTCAATTCTGACTTAATCAGGGATCGTATCAACTGTTTCTGCAATGAAAAGATACCAAATTTCCACATGACAATCACATCATGACCTAATACCATGGAGCCATCCCTTAGATATGCAAGGTCCTTCTCAGTTCAGAAGGCTGAATTTTAAAAAAGGTAATAGGCGAAATACAAATGAGATGCAAGACTAAGAAGTTTTCAGAATACTGTTTTTCTGTGACTGGATAGAAAAAAGCTTGCCTACCTTTAATGTCATATGGAGTGTACATACTAGATAGTTCTACTAGACCCCATGATATTCTTGACCCTAGCCTTCACTCATGAACCAAAAAGGGCTCCAGTTATCTCTTATGGAATTCTGTGGTCCAAGGCTGAGATCTTGTTCCGTTTTCCATACCAGCAATACAATTTTCTAGTTTCCCTTTGAAGTTTTTCATATAAATAGCCATGTGTATGTAAGCAAAGGAGAAGGACAGTTTTTAATTTTCAAATACTACATGACTACTGAGAATTTGAAAAGTGTTGTGAAAGGCAGGCCAAAAAAAATCTTTGGAATTGCTCAATCAATGCTGTGTTCAAGTCACCTTCAGTATTTTTAAAGGCCTTCACTCACACAACTCCTCCCCTCTAAGAACAGTGGCAATAGAGAAACAATCAATATTTAGAGACCATAGGATGACTGCTTTTAATGTTTGTGAATAATGTCTTCTGGGAAAAGATACCTCAGAATGAAGATATTTAATTAAGGCTGCATTTGAATCTGAGATTCTGAGAAAAATGATAAATATACAAAGTTTATACATTTTTAATAGGCTGATCATTAAAATTTCAAACCTGTTTCCTTATCGTACTGCATAAGTATGAGTATTGTATCAAAAAACAGCGAGTCTTGCTTAATTGATGATTTTCCAGTAATTGGACCAAATAAGCCTGATTTCCTTGGCTTTGTTATTTGCCTTGCCACTGAAAGGGAAAAAGTTATTCACGTGCCTGAAACTGAAGCCCTTGCAAAAATCTCTTTCCTTTAACTATGTGGGAGTTCACTGTAAGCATTTTTCTTTATATCCACTTAGATGACCAAATGTGGTCTAGTGCAAACCATATCAATATATTTCCCCAAAATGGATGCAGCCGTGCCAAAGAGCAGCTAATATCACTCCCAACTGCATGAACTGCTTAGAGGTTCAACAGCTTCTTGGGAGTGGGGGTAAAATTTATTTGAATATTCTGAATTAATTACTTTTCAAGTGTCTAAACGTGGAACTATTTCCAAAATAAGCTTATTCTTTGTGGGTTCAATTGCATATATCTCTATTCTAGCAATGGAACAAAATTTAATTCTCCTTTTTTGTTGCTTTAAGCATAAGCAAATTGCACCCAGGAATTTCTGCCTCATTGTGATTAAAACTAATTTAAACAGTTACAAATAAGTGCTTTCAGTACCTGAGCATTCATACCTCTCTTACTTTTTCTGGGTTTTGTTTGAAGCCTTTGCCACAGCATCTACCACAAAGAAATCTATCATCTCCTTTGGGACCTCTATTAGTGGTCACTATTGCCTCATAAGAATCCTTCGAGATTAACATTTTCACTAAGTAAGAAACTCTCTAAGTGCTTCTACATTGCTTAAAGCACTACAGCCAGGATTCCAACTTCTGCTTCTGAATCACTGTAATAGAAGGAATAAATAAGAACTGTTCAGGTCACAAAGCACTGATATACAGTTTTAACTGCTTCTGCGTTTTGGAACCCTGGTTATCTACAGGAGTGATGTTAGATGTGCCCAGATTTTCTCCCGTTGTTTGCAACCTTAGCAGAAAAGAACATGTCCTAACTATCATACAGCCTGCTTTCATTACCCTATGGTTGTTTTCCTGCAAAACCAGGAAATCTGGATAATTCATAAAATGTTTAGATGAGCACTGAAGTTTTAGAGCCCTATGATAATACAAGTACCAAAATCTTTGAAGTTCACCCATCACTGTTGGGGCTTAAGTAAGTCCACAGCCTGTCAACTGCTTGTCATAAAGCCAAGTCAGTAATTACACTGTCTGTATGAGGGGTTTCCAATTAAATCCATATAATATTTTCTGCATTAATGGCATAGACTTTGAAAGCTGAGTATTCAGCTAGGGGCTGGGGGCTAGGGGAGGGGGAATTCATATGAGCAATTTAAAGATAATGGAAACCAAACTGACTGGATTTAACCTACAGCAGACAGATTTATACATTCCTATCGTCACATTTTTAGTGTCTAATTTCTTTTGAAGTGTCTGATACATATCTGAAGTGACTTTGGCACTAGGGGTAGGAAACCTGATTGGGTTGAGTACTTTGATCCTAAATGTAGGTATCAACTGATCAAACTGACAACTATTCAATATATATTTCTTCAATTTACTTAAAATATTGAACAATATTTCAAACCCATGTTTGAGAACATGAACCCTGGAGTTTCATTTGTCTTCTATTGCCCTTAAAACTTTTCAGAAATTCCTAGAGTTAACTGTATCTCTAAACTTCAGAGTAACTACAGTGGGAAATAGTTCCCCCAACTTGTATATGAGGTCTTCTGAATGTAGTCTGATGGCCTAAAAGAGAGCAGCAGTAAGTGGGTAAAACCATTTCCTAACTAGAAAAGTTCTTTAACTCCTTTCTTTTGGACTCCCCCTGTCCCAGGAAATTGCAAATATTGGGTGTAAGACAAAGTCTATCTTTATTATTATATATTTATATAGGAACCGAACCTCTTTAGCTAGAACATAATAAATATATGCCAGCTGTATTATTAAAAATATCAATATAATCACTGCAGCAAATAAAGATTCTGGTGATAGGGGAACAGAAAAGTGGAAACAGTTAACCTTAGAGGATAGAGAACTTTTAAACAAAGAACTTATTTTTTAACCAAATCAAGATCTTTGAAAAAGTGTAGATTGTGACTTGGATTGTGCATAGTCTCCACTGAAAACACTTTAAGTCTGTGGTGATTTGACCCTGTTTGCATGCCAGCTGCCCACCAAAGCCCCTTTAACACTCCCCTCCTTAGCTGGACAGGGAAGCAAAAATGTAAGTAAAGGAGCATCGTTTGAGATAAGGGCAGAGAGAGATCACTCACTAATTAACATCACAAACACATTTACAGACTGAACTCAGAGAAGTTAGTTCAATCTATTTACAATAAAATTAAAGTAGGATAATGGAAAATAGGAGAAAAAAACATCATTAAAACACATTTTCCCCAACCCTCCCTGCTTCTTGGGCTCAACATCACTCCTGATTTTCTCTCCCTCCTGCCCTTAGTGGTGCAGGGAGAGGGGAGTAGGTGTTGCAGTCAGTTCATCCCACATTGTCTCTGCTGCTCCTTCTTCCACAGGAAGAGGGGTTGTCACACTCTTCCCCTGCATCACCTGTGGGGTCCCCCCTACAGGAGATAATTCTCCAAATCTGAGTTCTTCATTAGTTAGCCCAGTGTTATCCACTTACATGGGATGCAGTCCTTCAGGAGCACACTCCTTCAGCATGGTCCCCCATAGTCTCACAAGTCTTGCCAAAAAACCTTCTACAGCATGGACTCCTCTACTCAGGACCACAGGTTCTGCCAGGAGCCTGCTTCAGCATAGTCTTCCCATGAGCCACAGCCCACTTTGGGCATCCATCTGCTCTGGCCTGTGGTCCTGCATGGACTGCAGGTGGATATCTGCTTCACCATGGACCTCCATGAGCTGCATGGGACAGCTTGGCTCACCATGGTGAACCCCATGGTCTTCACCATGGTCTGCAGGGGAATCTCAGCTATGGTGCCTGGAGCACCTCCTGCTCCTCTATATGCACTGTCCTTGGTGACTGCAGGGTTGTTTCTCTCTCATGTTCTCCCTCCTTTTCCGTTTTTAAATCTGTTTTTCCAGGGACACTGCCAGCACTGCTGATGGGCTTGTCCTTGCCTAGCAGAGAGTTGGCATTGACTGGTTGGCATTGGCTCTGTGGGACACCGGGGAAAGTTTCTAGCACTTCCTTACAAGCGCTATCCCTGCAGTCCCCCACTACTGAAACCTTGCACGCTAACTCAACACAATGTTGTTAATAATAACAGCATTTTCTATTACATACAACCGTGTGAATGAGCTTTAAACAACTTCATTATTGATTAACCTATTTTTTAAACTAGGCTTTTGGTTTTTTAATTTTGTTCTGTTGTTTTTTCCCTCCTTTTTTGAGGGCAAAAGTGACAGCCTTGCAAAGATTTTTAGACTCTCTTTGATTCCCAAGTAGGAAGAAGGATTATAAGACACAGCCAAATTATTTGAGTCCTCTGCTTTTAAAATGTGTATCTAGCCTGTAGGAGAGATTACATTGAACAATAACACATTTACATAGATGAGGGCACATACCAGAAACCGCAAGAATCCAGGTGTCTGAATTTGATCTTGTCTTTCATATTTTTTCCCGTTATTTTCTGACTTGTGTGTATGAATGGAAATAAATGGCTGAAATGGAGACGAAAGCTAGAATCTTAAACAAGACACAGGGATCTCATTCTCTCTTTTAACTCCTGCAACACTGTAGAGTCTGTTACCATGCTGATGCTTATAGAAATATTTGCAAATATTGCAAATAATTTCTTGTCTCAACTGTTTGTTCTTGACAGTTGAACAATCAGACAAAAAGTCTACACTTTTTGATCCACTGACATTTCTCTTCTGGCTCTCTAAGAACTTCAGATAAAAGAATTCCTTTTCACTTTCACAAACAATGACAGAAACTCATACTGTGCTTATAGATAATGCACACTAATATTTTTTTAAAGCCGAACATGAGGAATTGCCTTTCTGCAGCTTCTGTTTCAGCCAGTGCATTATAAATAGTTTCAGACTCTGTACCTTAGAGTAAATGTTCTGAAGATGGAGCCTCTAGCCACAAAGCTGTAAAACACCCCACCAAAACAAAACTTTTTTTAGCCATCAAGAAACTAAGAATGGTTAGAGCTTCTCTGATCCTTTGTAAACATCCCAAGAGCAATATAATTGCTTAAAGAGATGTAGTCCGTTATTAATCTTGAACACTCTATGAAGCCAGTCCCTTTTTAACAGATTAAGTCCAATATAAATATCATAATTTGACATTAAAAAACAAGGCAATAAAATGAGAACTCCGACTGCACGTCCTTCTCAAAGAAGTCCTGATTATAAGCATAGTGAATTGTTGACTTTTGTTTGCACAGTTAGTTAATAGCTACACAAACTTTGGGTTTATAGTATAGCCTTTTTGTGATTGAAATTAAGCATGGAAAAGGAGCAGGGCTTTCATCTTTTCTTATAGGATCTGTTGAAATTGCATTGCTCTTGGTTGAGAAGCTGTCTGATTTTCAAAAAAAGCATTTTTTGTTCCTTCTCTGAGTTTTCAATGCATTTTCAAAGGAAATTTTTCCTACCTGCAGGGAGAAATAATGCCTGGAACCCAGAAACTCAGTGAAATATGAACAAGGAAAACTGGGAATTCCTCCATTTTTCTTTCCTAAAAATCCAATCCTAAAAAAAAAGTATCTTCTGTTATTTTATCTTTTCTTTCTCCTTCTTCTTCCCACCAAAAAACTCAAAAGATTGTATTTTTTTTTTTTGAGCTTTGAAGAGAATGCATAGGAAAATTAGCAAGGTCAATAGGACGTGAACATCCTCTCCCCACTTTGTCTTAATTTCTTGGACCTAAACAAGTCTGACTGTCTTTGAGCATATATGTACATGAATAGATGCAGGTAGAATCAAGATCATCTGCCCACTATTTCATTCTGACTGTCTGAACTGCTTTTATATGTGAAACATATTAGTGCAGGAAACAAATGATGTATCTTCCTCACTGATCAGTAGCTCTGACCTGCCTAGCTTGGTCCATACAGAGGGTTCAAGGATATATGTGCTTATCTATCTCCTTCCATTCAACAGGCTTTGACTTCTCCTGGTTAATCCAGTAGAAATTACATGTACAGCTTCAAGATTGACTTCAGCTTTCATTAACATGAATGACCAGCCTTGTGCATGTTTAGCTATTTTAAAACTCCTTTTGAGAAGCCATAATAAAAAATTTACAGTGATTTTCAAAGGAAGAGGAGTGGGAAAGAATTAAACCAAGTCTTTACACCACCGTAGTAATAATTTTTTATGTCAGTGCAATTTTTTTTGTGCGTATTAATTTAATTGTGATTGCCTGAGTTTGACATTGCAATAAGGAAAATTGAAATTAAATCTTCAATAAAGGAAGTGCAAGCAGAAATTGATTTTTTTTCTTTAATTAACCTCTTCCTTAGGAAAATATAGCCTTTACAAATCAAACACAAAAGGATTTGAAGAGAATCAAAACACAGCAAATGTTGCCTCTTCATAGCTATAATTTTTCATGGCTAGAATTTTCCAAACCGTTGGTGCCCACTTGAACTTGCCTGGGAAGGAGGATGTAAATTAATTTGCTGTCAATTTCTTTACAGACTATTTAGCTTTATATTGTTCACTAAACAGGGAAATTGCAACACCAATCTTTACAATAAGCACATGATGTAGGTCTGTTTTGGAAAATGTTTGTTTCAATATTAATATTTAAAATAAATATTTATGATCCCCAGTGGCTAGAAGATTTTTTATTTCCCTTTTAAACCTTGTCAATAATTTTCAACATGTATATCAAAGGGATTACCATGTACCTCTAATATTTCAACCTCAGAAAATATTGCAAAACACATTTAATTTTGCTTTAAATATACAAGTATTAAGCATAATAAATTAAATGCAGAAATTAAATGTTAAATTGACAGTTTTTATTATCTAGGCACAAAAGGAGAACATTTTGCTGCAGTGCTTGCATGTGGGCATATATTTCTTCTATATGACACATCCCCTGAAGGGCCTCTGGGAAATTCCATCTTGCTGTGCTACAAATGAAATGTCCCCTTGTAGTGTACTGCACCATACTTCAGCAGCAGGCATCTTCCCAATGTCCTTCAAAACATAAAGAACTGCAGCAATGATGTGCCCGAGGGGAAACCTGGGAAGCTCTTGTTAAAATTCCATCACCAAATTAAGTGGAAGCTTGGAGTGATTTTCCATCTTCTGATGTAAATTGCAGGTTCATGCAGAATGTAAAACCATCTTTTCCAGAGATAAATTACTTCTAGACTTTTAATACAATTACCTTGGAAGAGCAAATATTTTGCCTGTTGGACAGGGCTGCACTGCATCAAAGGGCAGGTTAAAACACCTATCTCCAGGCTTTCTTACATTGCCGTCATAGGCTTGACACTGTAGCTGTTGGATATGATATATTTCATTGAAATTTTCTTTTTTTTTTTTTAATCAGATTTTTGATAATTGTGGTCACTAAAATAAATTTCATTAAAATTGACAGTCAAGTTTGTGCATTCTTGTACTATCTTTGAACTGCTAGCCCACTTATTTTGACTTAAGAAAAACCCAAAACAATAAGCAAGTGAATTAGTTCTATTGCAACGTAAGATGTTCCCAGTTGTTACAGGGAAATGGAGTACATAAGATTTCATTATGTCTTTTAAATAAAAAATACAGTAACTAATGGTTTTAGAATTAGAAGGATTCTTTTGATAGAAGGAAAATAATAGGGACTCTTTTTTTCTAATCTGTGTTACATTTAAATTTAAATTTATCAAGTAGAAAGTCATATATTCCATCAGGTTAATGTACACAGATGATTGATCTTTATAAAACACACTTATTGAAACACCTTCTGTTTATTTTGAAAAAAAAAAAAAAAAAAAAAAAAAACTATCTAAATAATTTCCAGAGTTATAAGGAAAAGGAAACATCTTTTAGAGTTTCAGCAAGCTATAACCATAAGGAAAAAGAAGAATTACATAACAACAGACAAATTACATTGACTGTATTTAATGAAATCACTGCATTCAGAAGTAATCTCCGGAAATTGTCTCACATGACCTCCCTGCTCACAGCAGGGCCAACACATATGCAGTTTGGTCTGGGAAATATGTGATATCTTCAATATGTGCACTCTTCCTTATCAGGTATTTAAATAAATAATATCCATCCCTCCCTCTGTCCTCAGAGCCTTCTCCAGGTCAAAGAGACGGAACACTTTCCTCTTTCCCTCACATAAAAAAGTGTTCCAAGCTGTCATTCATTTTTATGGTCCTTTCCTGGGCACACCATAGAATGTCCATATTTTACTTCTGCTGCAAGGACAGAATCAGACCCCATATTCCATGTGTCTCACCAGTGCTGAGTAGAGAGGAAGGATAATCACCCTCAGCCTGCTGGCAATGCTTTTCACAATCCAGCCCAGAAGGCTGTTGAAACTCTTTTTTGCAGGGACACATTGGTGCCTCTTGAGCATCTTGGTGTCCACCTGGAGATCGGGACCTTCTCTGCAAAGCTACTTCCCATACAGTTTGTCTCTAGCCTGTATTAGTGCACAGGATTATTTTCTAATGGCAGGGCTATGTATTTCCCTCTGTTAAACTTCATGAGATCCCTGTTGGTCCATTTCTTCACTCCATCCACGTCCCTCTGCATGGCAAACTGCCTGTTTGGTGTATCGGTCACTACTCAGTTTTGTGGTGCCTGGAAACTTGCTGGCAGTGCACTTTGGCACCCTGCCATCTAGGTCATTACTGAAGATGTCCAACATTGTTGAACATAGTATTGGTCCCTGGGAAACACCAGTAGTGACTGACTTCCAGATGGAACTCATGCCACTGATCACAGTGCTCTGAGACTGGAAGTTCAGGCAGTTTTAAGTGCGCCTCATGTCCATTTATTGGAGTTTTATGTGAGACAATGTCAAAAGCGTTGCTCAATTGAGAAAAACTAGCAGTGCTCCCCACATACTGGTTTTGCCTGCAAACTGAGTTAATTTTCTTCACAACAGTCCTCATGACACTCTATTTCTTAATTAAACCATAAATTATGCTTTAGCTATTGCTAAAGTACATTTTTTTCACAGTGTCAAGGCCTTCTCTGTTTTTTATTCTGCTCCCTCAGCAAGACGACTGGGGGTGCACAAGAAAGTGAGACAGCTGACCCAAATTGACCGAAGAGGGAAGGGAAACTGGGAAGGCACTGGCAGAAAGGGATTTTTTCTAAAATTGCCATTGCCCAGTGACTGGCTGAGCATTGGTCTGCTAGCTGAGAGCAATACCTTTTGCATCACTTACTGAGGTTTTGTTTTGTTATGTTGTTATTTGACCTGTGAGTTTTCTCTGTCTTGTCTTTTCAATTCTCTCAGCACTCTGACTCTTGGGAGAGGGGTGTGCATGTAAGAGAGGGGCTGTGTGGTGCTTGGCTGCCTGCAGGGGTTAACCCACCACACCACCTCATTCCCTGAGCAAGCCATTCTTCTTTAGGGACCAACCAGTTTGGTCAGGTATGATGTCCCCTTTGACTGTCCATGTCGACTACTCCCAATTATGGTCTTGTTTTTAATGTGTTTGGAAATTTCTCTTGGGATTGTTTACTCCATCTTCTTCACAAGGATTCAGGTGGGGCTGAGCAGTCTGTAATTCCCTGGATTGCCTTAAATTTCAGATCTTGAGATGCAGCTGCTGATTTCTCACCAATATTAAAGAAAGAAATATAAAAGCAGTAACTTAGATTTGACCCCCGTAACAAACCAATCCAAATTTCCTCTTTGTTTAGTCCTTTGAACACCTTAGTGTTGGAAAATTCTCTTGATCCTTCTTGTTATCAGGAAACATTTATGTTAAATGGATGACAAAAACAAACAAAGAAACACACAAAAATCCCCAACACCCCCTCCAACCCCCTCCCAAGAAGAAAACAAAAAAACAAAAAACCAAGAAACAACAGAATGGAAGATACACAAATTTGCTTTTTTAAATTTCCTGGTCAGCTGAGGACTTCTTGGTCACTGAAGCAAAGAGGACTCCACCAAAATAAGGAATATGTTAACATACTTTCACAGATGGTTTCACCCTACATTTGACTGAGAGGACAGCTAGAAGTGAGAAGTGATGAGTGTAATATGGCGAGTCAGGTGCGGTGACATCATTGCGGGGTTGCTTAAATGCAAGTGAAATTGATGGCTGCAATTGGTGTAATCAGCTTTAAGAGACAATGACTTTCTGTATTAGCATGGCACAAAGAGTCACGGAAAGACAGGGCGAGAAGAATTCTAATGAGACCATTTACCCCAAATATTCACAGGGCAGGAAAAAATATAGTTATAGTTATCCTGCTGATTTTGCCTTACATATTTTAAAATATTTCTTCTGAAGCGTATACTACAGAAAAAAAAGAATTCTTCTTCAAAGCCTTTAGCAGATCTGATTGAACTGGGGATGTAGTAGATTGCCTGGAATAAAACAGTAGTCCTTAGTACTAGGCATATTATAAGTGTTGTGATAAACTATTTTCTTGACTAAAAACACTGTTGAAGTATCTTTTATAAATATAGAGTTAAAAGAACTGCAAAAACGTCCAGCTGATGTCAATCAATACACTCTTATTGACTGCAATAGAACTAAGTCTATTTACAGCAGCTGAGACCCTGGCTCCAAATTTTGTAGCTCAAACTCACTATAAAACAAAGAGGAGAAGTTTAAGGAGGCAAACAACCCACAAAATTAAATTGATCTGAAAATGTGAAGTATTTCTCACCATAAATTAATTTGTCAGCACATACTGACTTTTATAAAGTAATTTCAAGAATCTCATTTAACAATGAAGGAACTGAAGTGTCAGTCAATTGTAGTTTGTATGTTTTACCCTTCAGCATCCCCTATACAAATGACTAAAAATAGGGGTTTTTTAAATGGAAAGCCTGCATAATCCCTGAAACAACAGCAGAACAAATTCAGCTGCAGTAAAACAGCATAAAGCAAATTTACTAGAATAATATGTAGGCAGTTCATCATCACAAGTTTAGTAACATTTTAAGTAAGGGGATGTCTGCTCCCTGGGCACACTGCAATTAGAATGAGTTCAAAACAAATGTGCTCATTAAGCTGAATCTGCTCACAACAAGAGTGTAAAAAGAACCATCAGAGAGATTACTTCTCATAGTTTCCTTTGTTTATCTTTTCCTCTTCTTCCCCTTCTTTTCCTCTGTATTTGAAAGGGAGATATTTTTCTTTTATAGACATCCATTTTGGATGCTAAGTTATAGTCGTTTTATTGATTTTTTTCTACATGAGCTTCATATGGAAATTTGTGTTTCTTCCAGTAAGGTTCATTTTGCTTATTCATTGGAGTAGATTATAAAAAAATCAAATGAGTAAACGGCAAATGTCTTACATTTGGTTTTCGTGGTACCTGCCTTTTTGACACCTATATGAGTTATGTTTTATTCTAGTTGCATGACAGAATTTTATTATGCTGAGAATAAAAAACATGTCGCAGGCATTTAAAATCTGTTTAGAGGATCTGATTAATCTAATAGGGGAGCAGATGAGCTATCCTTTCTTTCTCTCCTTCTCCCTTCCTCTGCTATATTTCCTCACTCACTAGTGGCTTTTATTATGGCAATTTATCTAGATCTAGCAGAGCTGAAGGGGATTATAGAGGAAGAAGTGTCTTCCTATGTAGTTAATAGTTACTCTATGACATGAATTGTTGTTTCAGGTTACAGAAAGAGTGATGAAGGTAATACAGTTTCTAGTAATTGAACTTATTTGAACTGGTTCTATTCTCACTGATAAATGATGTAAATCAGGAGTAGATCTGGTTGCACATAGAAAACTAGGGAAGGTGTACTGAAGATCAGTGTCAGATGCTATCTAAATAATAAACTATAAATTTGAGTGGTTTTTTCACAGTTGCGAAGGAATCTGGCTATTTGTTACAGGTCTGTGGAAGTTGTAATTATTTCATATTAATAGTCAAGTCTTTGGACTAATTAATTGTTAATGGTTTCTTTGCTTTCAAATAAATGAAGCCATAATCTCCCAAGAAACATGAAGTACTAAATTTCTGAAAAATAACGCTGGAAATTAGAGTTCCTGCAAAAAAAGTTTCAAAAGGGACTGATATTGTACTCATTGATTTTCACAGAATCTGGATGCCTGCATTTGATCTTCTGAGAAGCATTTGGGTGCATAATTTTGTTAGTGACCTTTACTTCCAAAATACTAACTATGTAGTAATTTCCATTGTTAGAAACGGGGAAAATAAATTCAAAGTGGGGATAAAGCCGATAAAGACTGGTTTACTTTGAGTAAATACTAAGTGGAGTTTACGTCCTGAAGTTCTACATTTCCGTCTTAAAGAAAAATTATTTTTCTCAGCATCCTCATAACATGTAATATTTTTGCTTAACTTGAGCAGTCACTGAGCCGTTGCAGTTCTGTCACTCCCTGAGCTCAAAGAAGCTTCACAGTCAGCATAAAAGTCAGTGTACACCTAGAAACTAAATATCTTCAGAGCACACACACTCCGAGGTCAGCTGCTCACACAATGCAGGCATTGCTTGGGGGTTTCCATTTTTCCTGCACAGTGGGTTAACTAGAGTAGATGAAAATGTACTGGGGCATGGGTTAATGAGAATTTAAATAGATTTAAGGCAGATACTCTTAGGAACCTACCTGTACCTTTAAGCAGCATTTTAGCTTCCAGGACATCCAAATAGAGCAGGAATGACCTCTGAGTTTGCTCCTAGCTTTTATTTACAAGTTAAGTTTTCCTCGATCACACCTTTGAGTCTGTGGATTATCGTTAAGTGAGAATTTTCTCTTCATCCCAAGTGGATGGAAACTATAGCTTACAGCCTTGAGTATGTTATTTTAAAGATCTTTGTGCTTAGTGTTTTCTGGTGACTCAGGGCTAGTTTCTTCCTAAGAAAGGTTTTTTGAATCTTTGCTCTAATAAACCATTCCTACATGTACTGTAAGAAAGAATTGAGGACTACATGTGATTCTGGGTTCCACTTCTGCAATAACTCACTTTAAAGTGAGAATTTGATATAGCTTATGGGAAAACTTATTTCTTTTTGGGATATAGAGAGATGTAACTGAGCTTTGGATTAGTGTACCATGAAACCCAGAGTTCTCAGTCAGGCTTACAGTGTCTTCATTAAAAAAGTGCAAAAAGCTGAATATCTTTGAGTGGACTCTAAGTCAAACAGTAAAACTGCACATAAACACTGAGCCCCGATTAAAGTCTCGAATCCTTTCCCCAGCTGTGCCATGATTTTTTGTGAAGAATTGCCAGCCAGTTGTGACTTATGTGAGACCCTTTGTTTGAAGGCAGGTAATGACGTTTAGCTTTGGGCTTTTTTCATCCCAAATAATTTTCTAGAGCTTAGGCTAAAGTTTTGATTTCTTCTCTGAACTGCAAGAGTCCACCACCTCCTGCTGTGCCAAAAGAGGCACTAACCTCCGAATGGAGCCTTCATTTTAGGGGAGGGCATATGAAAGTTATCTCAGTAGGAAGGAAGAAACCTACAGTTTCTTGGCTCTGATCACAACACCTGTCAGTGTTTGATTTCTGAATTTTGATATCTGCTCCAAGGCTTACTATGAGTTACTCTATGTAATGCAATATATTGTGTTTTAATATTATAGCTATTAACGGGAAAAACCCCTTTAGCTTATAACACCCACTAGGCCAAAACTTTCAGCCTTACCTTCATTCTTCTGAGTACACTGAAGAAGAAATTTAGGTTTAAAAAAAAAATCTATTGTTTGCTAAGCTATAAATGGGACATTAAAATTTTAAAAAGTTAGCACTTGCAAGCTGCATGAAGTAGAGGACAGGTGGATAAATCATATTTGCAAGGGTGTATATATATATGTGTGTGTGTGTGTGTGTGTGTGTGTGTGTGTGTGTGTGTGTATGTGTGTGTATGAGAGGTTATTTGTGCATATCTTAAGAAAAAAAAAGATACTTCTTTAAACTTGGTGGGATTTTGTATCTTTCAAGCCTTCAATATTAGTTATAATTTTTTAGTGGACTTGAAGGCATCAGATGGGGAACTGTCAAGCACACAGTTGAACAGTGTACCAGAATGTTCTATTTTCTTAGGAAACCAAGCAAAAATTTGTGTTACTGTGAAGCTGTTCTTAATTGGTTTAAGGAAAAACCTTAAATGAAAATTTTAATTTTAAATATTCCAGTTGTTGAAAATAAGACAAAATTTAAAGTAAAATTTAAACAGAGAATGTTTAAATCACTAATATTTTCATATTAGAGACTTTCCTATTAAAAAGAAAACAGAACTGTTGGAGCACCACTGACAGCAGTCAGAGTTAGCTTATTAAAAATGGAAGTAATTTCAAGTGAGTTAGTAATTTTCCTGCAATCCTCCAGAAAAGCTTCACTCATTTATTAGTGATTCCATATTTGAAGAAGTACACTTCAGTTCTCTTTGTAACCAGTCTTTGAGAAAATTTTTGGCTTGCATTGTTACTTTGATAGAGTATCATACTTAAGGCAATGATTAATAGTCTGGATATTCCTCTCAAGATAAATTAGCAGTAAGTGTCACAAAGTCATTGAATTACAGTGAAATAAACTTGTAAGATGTGAATAGGACACGACAGCACTTCTGGAATTACTTTTCACTGTAGTGAAGAATATAAAAATCCTTTTATCCTTCCAAAAGAAGTTTTACTTCTTTGAACAGATAGATGCCACTTAAGAAAAACAAAGCTCTCTTTTTGCATTAGGGAACAAGGAACAAGAGTCTGCATTTGTTTAGCTTTCTTTATTTTCATCTCTTACTACATGTAGCACTCTTGAGGAGCAGAAGATGTTTTGCATTAAGTAGCATTCTTTAAAATGTTCCAATAAACAAAACCAAATAACAAAAAAATCACAACCCTGAATATATTCTGCTTGAAGATTATATATCTGAATATATTCTTCTTGAAGATTTTATATACTAAACAAAGTTCAGCCTACCCTTCCAAAATTTCATAACAGAAATATATAAATCTTCATTAATATTTTATTTAATAATTACAGGTCATAATTTCCTTTCCTAAATATTTAGCTCAGATTTTATCTTGAGGACTACCTAATAATGCGACTATCAAAATTCCATAAAATCTTTACAGAAGTCAGAGGTAGCATAAGTAAGCATAAAATTTCAGAAAATTCTTCAAAATGCCCAAGTTGAGGCAAAGACTGATTTCTTGTTCTTTTAGGTAGCTATCGACTGGAAATACGGTTCACAGTATAATTTCTATAGGTTATTTGCCTCCCTGAAATGTGTGAAAAAGAAGTTAGAGTGATCAAAATTCACTTGAAACGTATTTTACCTGCAAAGGGATGGAATAGAAGTCTGATAAAGAAAAAAACCAAACTAACAAAAAAAATCCCAAAAAACCAAAGAACAGAACTGTAAATCTACCGGTGTTTTTACTACAAGGACTTAAAAAAAAGCCTGACTAGCCAGCTAGAGTGAGCCTTTAGAAGCCTGTATGTGAACAACTGAGTTTTGATCAAGTGTATAACCTCTTGGAGTCCCTGACTGTGTGATTAATGCTAACTTTTTTAGTCTAAGAAAAAATTATAGAATCTCATCTTGATATCTTAGCATGTCCTGGCTAGCTTCCAGTTGTCCATCTACAAGATCAAGCATCTCGTGTGGGTCATTGTTTGTCAGGCTCACATGGCTCTCTTAGGTATCTAGGTCATCTCAAATGGCATTAGACACTTAAATGTAGCAAATTAATTGAATCTTTGAGCTTTATTATTACAGGCTCTTAGATCTTCATCTTTTCTGTGCACACCTACTGTAAAAACACTTGAAATCACATCTCTCAGTCTGAACAACCTGCAACCCAGGGCTGTTCAACTATAATTCCTACTGGAGTTTTGTACCTTTCTAGAGAGAAAGCTGTAGTTCCAGCAGAATACTTCCAAATGGCTTTCATGGATCACTAGGCAGAAAGAAAAATAAAAAGAACATATTCAACAATATTTTCAAACATTGTCATTTCACTGAATATTTTCTGAAAATTTGCTTCTCAATCAGCATTTTTCTAAAAGGAAGGCATCTTCTGTTCCAGTAAGACACACAGCTAGTAATGAAAGGAAGGAAAGAGCTAACCAATGCCTCAAAGCTTAGTTGTACTTCTAAAAAAATGTAGAGCGACTATTTAGAACTGTATAAACCAATAAAACAGACCAATGGCCCCCTTCAGCAGAGCAAAACCTTGCAATGAGTGTGACTATAACCTGTATTGTGACATATTATCTATTATGATATAACCTATATCATATTTATGTAGTATAATTTAAAAATATTTCAGCATAGCCTATTTTGCATAATAAACAATGTGATTATCTTTCCAGTACTTAGAAGCCTCCTACCATATATAAATAATTTAAAATAGATATTTGCCAAACAAAACCCCCAGAACGGTCTTATCTCTTGAGTTTTGTTTAGAAACTACAAGCAACATATATATTATTAGACAAACATTTTTATGGATCTTATTAGCATAAAAATTAATATTTTATTCATAAGTGAATGTGCAGGCCTGTAAAAACCCAACATGCCCTCATTGATTTTTGGAATGGAGGCAGCACAGCACTTCTGCAGGATGCATTTAAAACATAAATGATTCATATGTCATTTTTCCAGCCTAACTATGAAAGGGTGCTACACTTCAGTGCCTTTATTGGAACCTTAGATAATTTTATCTTCCTGTATTAATATCTCTCATACATTTATCTGATTTACGGAAGGATCTGTTTTGTATAAGCCTTCTGCCCCACCTGGTTCAAAACCCAACTCTTTGCTAAACAAAGGTCAGTTTGTGGTGGTCATCCCCCAGTGATGGGTGCTCATCCCCTCTGCATCTGGGCTGTTCTTGTACAGACCAGAGGGTTTGCCACCACACACCCTAACCTCTCCTCCTCCCCTTGGCTAGGGGTGCAAACCTGGCCTCAGCAGAGCACCTTGCCATTTCAACATGGTCCCAGACAGAATTTAGGGGATTTGTCTTCCATGGTGCCCTTTAGGCACTTCCTCGCCCACATGCAGGTTCTGGATGTAACCCCAGTCCTAATTTTGTTGACTTTTTGATCCCTTCCCTTCATGACACCCCATGCTCTTTGGCCAGCAGACCTGTCCATTGCTTCCTTTTAGCACTGCTGGTTGTAATCTTCTCCCCAGCCATCCTAACTTAAAGCCCTTCTAATGAAATCAACAATGTGTTCTGAAATTAAAAGAAAAAAATAAAATAAAAGTTTATTTCTTCTGTTTTCCCTGTAACACAATTTTTATTTTCTTGCAGACACTGAAAAACGAGCTTGGTCATTTATTCTACCATCATAACTGCATACATTTCACCACTAAATCATATTTTAAATGACCTCTTTCTCTGAAAGTATCCTTCACTTGTACTGGGTCTGGCTGGAACAGGGTTAATTTTCTTTAGAGTAGGTTGTGCATGGCACTGTTTTGGCTCTCTGCTGAAAACTGTTGAAAGGATTTTTCATGCTGCAGTGAGGGATAAAGGGCAGTAGCTAAACATACAATCTGCTCAAATGATTATGTGGGAGAAGGTATTTTCCTTAACTTCACAAGTTCTCTCTATACAGACCCTGTGTACAATTTCTGTATTCTTTCTTCCACCGGGATGAGGATATGTGGATATCTCTTTTCTCTCAAATGTTTTCTTTCATTCCATATTATATCTGTTTCAAAAAGACTAGATGTGGAGTACAGAGATCAGCTAAGATTATCCACAACATATTGCCACTCAGAAGTTCATGGTACCTGAAAATAGACAGAAAGTTTACATTTCATTGGGAAGTATGAATCCCTTATTTCCTAGAACAGTTTCCACATGTCAGAATGGAGTAAGCCATTGGCAAAATTGACTGCCAAAGAGTAGAGCCAGAAGGGTGCCCAGGGTCTCTCTTGGAGACAGACTTACCAGGGCAACAGTCAGTACCATTGACCCCATCTGCAGTGAGAGGAGAAAACAGGCCAGCCTTCTGGCTCCAGACCTCAAATAACTTGCAGCGTATAATAACAAACATGGGTCATAAAATCTCTGCAGTGGCATATTCGATATTCCTATTTCCTTTTTAAGCATTTTCCTTTGCACATATACTGACTTCTTTTTTTAAAGAATTAAATTGTGCATTCATGATACAAGTGTGAAAATAACTAGATTCCATAGAACTCAAAAAGAAGTTTATTGTAATTATATGAAAGCATGTGGCTTTTAACAAAACATTAATACTGGTTCTTTAACTACATCTGTTTTCAGGCATGTATAAGGAATTTACTGTTTCATATTAAGCAGCACAGGGCTTTCATAAGAAAGAAAGTATGGGAAAGGATCAAAGACATTTTCATATTCAAACCAAACATTAAAATTGGTACTTTCCATATATTTCTGGATTTCATATAACTATATTTCAGATGACTAGCAAATACAGAGCAACAGACTGAGAAACAAAGATGCAAAAAATTACTTGGTATGAATTATCAGAGATAATGAGCTCGTGTTGCTTCAGATGTGCCTGTTCATGCTGTGCATTTGTGCTGATGGAAGTGAAATAAAAAAATTAAGTGCTGGACAGCTCATTGCCTTCCCCAAGGCTAGAAATAGCTACATTTTAGTAAAAGAAATACGCCATCTGGGTAATAATTTAAATATATGGACATAAAGTTTCTGACTTCTGTGAGGTGTTACCAAAGTCAAATCCATCGTTTTGACAGTACATCATGTATGGTAGCTATAGATCTCAGTCCTTTTGTAATTAGCAAGTTTATGAGGAAGTAATGGTCCATTATTCTCTTCTGAATTGTTTGAAATTGTCCTGTCTTTAGAAAGGGTGACTTTCGAGTTAGTATAGTGGTAGGTATGTCTTGAAGTAAGCTGTTCTGAAATCAAACAAGGTGATAGTAGCAGCAGAACAAAACACAAAAAAATGCAATTTACAATCTTTACAATAATTCAGATTTTTAAATCTTGCTTTAAATTATGAAAGTTTTCAGTCAATTTAGCTTCTTAAGGTAAATTTACTTCTTTCTCTTTCAAGTTTTCTTTTTCTATTTTGTTTTCTATTGTAGAAACAGAAAAAAACCCCATTTAATTTCAGTGATTATAAGTATCTACAAAGTACTCTTGAGAAAATAGACTAACAAAAAACTTCAAGTTTTCTATTGTGTGAAGAAAGACCTGATGGTTTGACATTAAAATACATGAAATGAAATTGGAAATAGGGTTATGTTTGGAAGGCAATGTGGTTAAAATTCAAAATTAACCCACTCAAAGACAGAATGTACTCTGTGAAGAGAAGTTGTGGGGTTCAGCTGAAATAATTGATTACAGCTTCACTGACTTAAAAAAAAAATACAAGTACCACTTGGTTATCTACCCATGGGTATGTCATTCACCTGCATGTGTTACAGTGCAGTCAGATTTTTTTCCAATGTTAAAACGTAGGATTTGTCATCCTCATGATCACATCATCATATTTTTTTTTCCCAGTGCCAATTCTATAATGCCTAATCTGTTTCTATTGTTTCATTCACGTTGTCATCAGACCAGATTCAATTCTTTTTGAATGACAGCTGAAAAATAATATTGAAATAGATATTAAATATGCCTATATCAAAAGCACAGGAATTTTGTTAAGCTATGTGTATTACAGTCCCTTACAATGTCATTTTATTTTCAAAGTATTATAAAAATCATACTAAAAAGAGCTTTCAACTAAGTCTTTTATTTATGCTTTTCTTAGTGTTTTTCCCAATGGATAGTAACTAGCATGTTTTATGCTTTTGAAATTCTGTTAATCACTTTGTATTAGAATTCATGTTTGTCACATGTATTAGAATTCATTTTTGTTTACTTAATTGAAAGTGATTATTTCCTCCTGAAAGACTTTTTTGATTACTAGAAACAATATATATATGCAGTATGTACAGTACATTTCATTTGTTTAACCTGGAGAAGAAAAGGCTCCAGGGAGAACTTGTGGTGTCCTTTCAGTACTTAAAGGAGGGTTAAAAGAAAGATGGAGAAAGTCTTTTCACCAGAGTCTGTAGCAACAGGACAAGAGACAGTGGTTTTAAACTGAAAAAGGTTCAGTTTAAATTGTATAAACAGAATTTTTTTTTTTTTTTTTTATGAGGATGGTGAGACACTGGGACAGATTGTCAAGAGACGTTGTGAATGCCCCATCATTGTTAGTGATCTACATCAGGCTGGATGTGGCACTGAGTAACCTGATCTTTTGGAAGATGTTACTGCAGGAGGGGTTGAAATAGAGGATCTTTAAGTCCCTTCCAATGCAAACCATCCTATGATTGTGTGATTCTAAGATGGCAATTGCACTTTCACATTCTTCATCTGTGCAGTTTCATTAGATGATTTCAACAGATTTGTCATAAATTAAATAAATCATCTGTTTTCATATATAACAAGTTCTGACCAGCTTTGAGTAATACGTGTATCTATGTGTTGTTCTTTTCCAAGGGCAGTACTTGGCATTTCCTATTGTTGAACTTCATTACATTCTTGTTAGCCCATTTCTCCAGCCTGTTCAGGTCCTTCTCAATTGTAACATACCCATTTGACAGTCCTGCACTGAGTTTTGTAGAGCCTGCTCTCTTGCTGAGGGTGCACTTTTCCCCCTGTCACTCAGGCAGAAGAGTGCTAAATTACTGATCCCTGGGACATAATTCTAGTGACTTCTGTCCAGCTGGACTTGATCTTGCTGATCACAACCACCTTAGCCTAGCAATTCGGATCATTTTCAATCTAATTCACTGTCCATTTTCCTGTTTGCTAAATATCTTATGCATGCCAACAGTATGAAACTTGACTTATTGACTTGAGCTACTTAACACTAGTTAAGAGCAGAAGTTAAGCTGCTAGAAAATGGCCTTGGCTTATCAGGATATAGCTCAGTTAAACCTCATTTGCCTAAGGAAAATAGAAACACAATTGAAGAAAGATTTATATTGATCAGAAACATTTAATTTTTTTTTTTTTATTACTTGGCAGAGATAATCTCCTCAAGATTAATGTGTTTTCCAATTATTTAACTAGTAGTTATTTGACTACTTGTTAATTAAGGTCATCTGATTAAGATTTTCTATGTATATGCATTCTTAAATAGTGTTTTCTGACTTCTCTTTTGGGTAATATAGAAAAAAACCTAAGTCAAGTAAAAGTGCTTAATAGTAATTGCATCTAAATTCAAAATGTTTGTGCATCAGCTTGTGTATTTGACTCCCTGCACATTTTGTTCTCATTAAAATGCCCCAGGGAATATGCTTTGAATAAAACTGACTACATAACAAAGCCATGCTTGAGATTAATCCTCTTTTTGGAAGAAACATTTAATAGGGATACACATACAAAATCTATTCAGTCTGTCTGCAATAATATTTGTGATCCTTATTAAGACTATGAAAACAGAAAAGTATGAAACGTAGTTTGCATTTTACTTTCCATAAATTAGCACAATGTTTAATGACCTGTGAAACTGCTTCAAAGTTTACATTAGTTGAAAGACAAGTTTGAATAAGTTGAGTTTCATTGCTGACAGTAAAACAAGGTGAAAATTCATACTGAAGACATTCTGTACTTGACTAGTATGGTGAATTGCATTTCAGTCTCACAGATAGTTATTTGCCTATATTAATAACATAATAACAATATGATATATTACCTGGGGGTTCTGACACTATTTTTAAAAGACCTTTCAAATGTAGAGGGGTTTACTTAAAAGCTCTGTGTGTGTGTGCATGTAAATATATATATATATATATATATATATATAAAGTGTGCGTATATATATATATAAT
>VZRM01006430.1:385419-458159 GCA_013397955.1 Grantiella picta | reverse complement strand
AAATATATATATACATAAAAGTGTGTAGATAAATATAAATGTATATAAATGCATATACACACACACTGCCTTGATACTTCATAGCAATTATGGTGTTTTCACTTTGAAGGAATCTTGACTTAGAATTAAGGTAATAAAGACAGTTTGGAAAGGAAGATTTCCTTTCCCTAGGATGAGATGGTGATTACAGCACCATTCCTCCAATTTTTTCTGATGAGAATATTTGAGACATGCATCTAGGTTGAATTAAAACCTTATGATTATATTTTTCTAGACATGTTGGGCAGCTTGTTCAAGGGTCTGGCACAAAAGCAGGGGGATATACCTGAAGAAACTGCAGCCTATGGAAGCACATCCAGGAGCAGGCTTATCCTGAAGGACTGCAGTCTGTGGAGAGGATTGATGCTCGAGCAGGGAAAAAGTGTGAGAAGGAAGGATAAGCAGAGTGGAAATGTTATGACCTGAAGACAATCCCTATCCCCCAGTCCTTCTCTCCATTTCTTGGATGGGGAAGGTAGAGGAGTCAGGAATGAGAATATGGAATTCAGTCTGGGAAAATAAGGAATGGGGTAGGGAAGAAGGTCCTTTAGGGGGAGAAGAGGGGTGTCATTTGTTCTTTTAATCCTAGTATATTTTGACTGACAAGAAATTAAATCATTCTTCTTGAATTCGGTCTGTTGAATTCTTCTTGAATTCTGCCCATGTTAGTATTTGGTAAATGAACTCCCTGTATATCTTGACTCATAACTGTTTTCATTGCCATTTCCTCACCTGTTGAGAAGGGAGAGTGAGACATAATCTCTGTGGGTGTGTGGCAGATGGCCAAAGTCAATCCATTACAACCATTTATTATAAAAAGGTATTCAGTCTGAGAAATATATTCGCAGACAAGTTATTATATAGGAAGTGGGATAATGTTCCTCAATTTATTTATTGGTATATTTATTTATTTACTTACTTATCTACTTTTTGCATTCCTCTTTACTGTTCTGGATGTCACAGAAAATGGAGGTCCAATGGTTTGAGTGAATTTTGGTTACGGAAGGATTTATGTAGTAAACTCTCTGTATGATCCTACTATATGTGTGTAATAAGCAGTTTGGAATATAAAATTAAATGCTGGCTAGTCCCCTTGGTAAAAGAGTTTTGAGGTTGTTGACTATTTCTGAAGTTATAATTAAATCAGAATTACTTAATATTCATTTAGTTCTAACAAGAAATAGTTTGAAAATCACTTGTAACTAGAGTGTATTTAGCAAGATAATTAGGAATAGAAAAAGAAAATAATTGGCAGTCATCTGAAATTTATAAAACAACATGAAACAGAGAACAATATGTAATGTTGCAATTTTGGATCAGTCTTTAAGAAGTAAAAACCCACCAGCTAAAACTCCTTTACAGTTTCACTTTCTCCTGACTTTTTTTCTCACACCTTCGTTCAACAATGGACAGCTAACATAACGTGCGAATTGTAATGTAATGCTAGAAAGTATGGTGTGACTACATCATGACATTCCTCAGTGAATCAAAGAGAAAATGTCTTTTGTGAAAATCAGACAGCATGTTCAGTGAAATGAAAGCAAAAAGAAATAAACCAGGCTAAAGGGAATAAAGCAAAAAGAAATAAACCTAGCCTACATTCATCTTGCATTAATTGAGCACCAGTTGATGTATTTAAATAATGGGCTTAGCTCTTTTACACTTTTGTATGCTCACAAAAGAGAGTTAGATATCTCCAGGGAACAATTCAGATTTTAAATTTAAATCATTTTCTTTGAAAAATATTTCTGTGAAAAAGCTCTAAAAGAAGCATAAAAATCATACCACTGCAGAAAGGACTCAGTGTATAAACTTGGTCTTGCTCTTGTCTTCCTTTCACCACACTGTTGACTTCCTCCTGCTTAGAAGAGTGTAATCTAGTTTGCAAAATCAAAGACTCAAGAGACTGGAAAAGTTGAAATAGAGACTGGCTGTGCATATTATGATAATCTCTTTAAATGCATAATTTTCTCACTTTTCCAATAAAATCTGACATTGATTGTACATAGTTAATATAAAATTTTTCAGTGCTGTGCAGTAATTCACATTTTAATCTGTGTGTCATGCAGAAAAAAATTGCAAATCCCAAAACAACCCAATATAAACAAAACAAAAAAAAACAACCTCAGACACAAAAAGAACCAACAAATCAAAAGTGTCTATAGCCCATTCTAAATGAAAACTGAAGTAGAATAATTTATGTCTTTTACCTGCTAAGAAAGACTGAATCTCACTTATTTTAGCACAAAAAACCCCAAAAAACCTGCAGCATTCAGATATAGTGAAATTCACAAGTAACAAAATTGACCAGTGAATTGTAAAACATGGCTAAACAAGCACAAAAGAAGACAAAAATGTGAAATAAAATAGTGCTAATCTTAGATTAATACATTAATCATATGCTACTAGCTGTTGTTTAGATAGTAGTATTTAGTGTGGAAGGAAGTTTTAAGAAGTTTATGTGAAATACATGTATTTTGGGTTCACTTACGATATCCTATAATTAGTCTTTCCAGGGAATAGAAATCTCATTGCAACCTCTAACATATATGCAGTGCTAAGTGAATGGTGCATTCTGGGCTACCACAAGTGAACAAGGAAATACCAAGAGAGTTTTGAAGGGGAAAAAATAATGAAAAGCTACTTATATCTTAGTTTCTTTCTAAGTGCTCCTAAACACTGATTTTCAACACAGAAATCTCAAAATAATTAGGTTTTGGGGTTTTTTTATGGTTTCAGTATACCTTGAAGAACATTAAACTCTGTTCTTCAATTATTCAAATATTATCTTTTCTTCTTGATGTTTGCTCAAGTATAAATATCTATATGTCCCACACTAACTAATTAAAAGTTTATATTACACTTATTTGTCCTAAGAAGCAATCTTTGAAAAACTGTACTAGAAAAAGTAGTCCTCTTTTATCTTACATGGGAACTTAGAAATTTATAAATACATATATACAAAATTACAATTCTAGTTGTGTTCTTGAATATTTTAGCAACTAGTACAAATGCACTCATAGAAATATCCATTCAGAAATTATTTTTTAAGCTTGTCTTGGTGTGAGGAATAAAATCAAGAATAATGCTGGGCTTGACTAAAGTAAACTACATTCATAGGATTTAGATTGACTGATTCTTGGTAGAATGAATATTTTACAGCTGTACTTTCAGTAAGTGTGGAATGTTGGTTTTCACTCTTAATAGAAGCATGCACTTGCCTATTTCACATATATAACAAATATGCGGCACATCTGAATGCACAAGATTCCCTGGGAATAACCTTTGAGCAGAAAAGAAATCAAATTGCAAAATATCTGTGGTTTGATGAATATTATTTCAGCAACTACTGGCAACAAAATTAGACAGTCGGCCCAAAGACACATATAAGTGAACATTGATAATAAAATTTAACCAATATTTTTTCTTTGAAACAGAGACCGTGATTTTTTTTTCCTTTATGCAACTTGTTCTTAATGTGACTGAGAAATTTATATCTAAAACTCTAATCATTAAAAATATTTTTAATTTTCAAAACTTCAGTGTGGATAAAATATTCTCAAAGTTTGATAATCCTGAGGAAAACTATAATGTGTGTGGAGAGCTGTTTCTTTGCATTGTTTACAAAAACACTTCTGTTCAATTCCATGGAAATACAAGGATGAATAGAAGACTAAGATTAAACTTCTATTTTATTTCCTTTTATGTTTTATCAACTATGTTTTATGTCGCAGAGCTGTAACTCCAGTTCAGATGGATGGAAACCTTATCCTTGAGTACAGTAGAGAAAATCTGAAATTCAAAGGAAATTGATGCTACATTTTCATCACTGCCATCACTGCATCAGTTCACTGATGTGTGAGGATACGCACTGAAGCTCTACAGCAAAATTCAGATCTTGTGGCACTTTTATAAACTATCTTTTCCTGTTATTGCCTAGGTTTACTACTAGGTGACCCGAAACAAAGAAAGCCTTCAGCAGCCCCCTCTTACCCAGGAGAGCATGAGTGTTGACACAGAAGCTATTTGCAGAGAAGTGTCTTGAATTCTGATCATTGAACTCCACTGACTTACATCAGAATGCTGAAACTGCTAGCACAACTTCAACTATGTCCAACATTATGTACTTATTAGCTGGTTTCTGGGGCCTGAGACTCAAAGAATAGTCTTAGGTTTAATCCTGTGCTACATGCTGGTCTGGTTTGGAATACTAAATTAGAGGAGACACTTTTAAATGATGATGACTGTTGTTTCAGAAGAGTAAATCTGTCAGAAAAACAAAGGGAAACAGCTTACTTTATAACTCTCCATTAACTGACAAACAATTCCTAAATCCCAGGAAACGCCTTCAAAGTGTCAGAATTTATCTTCTTCTTCTGTTTTATTTCACAATCATATATATACAAAACGTACTTCAAGGCTTCCTTTTTTCCATACTGGGAAATGCATAAAGACCTTAGAGTTCTTATAATTTCTTCTGGTTGCAGTATTGAGTAATAATCACAACAAGAAAATATCCTGAAATCATTGATCCTCTATGGAAAGATGAAGGAAGCAAGGTATCTGATTTCTAAAACCTCTTTCACAAGGCACCTTTGTATACTCAGAGAGTGTACAGTAACATCATAGGGATAGATGAAGACTTGGTTTGTAGCAATAGAACAGAGAATATCAAGAGGCAAAAAAAAGCAAACCAGAAATAAAGAGATTAAAGGTACAAGCAATTTTTTAGGTCCTATCTGTCATATCTACAGCAGAAAAATACATGTCACATTACTTTGGTGCTTATGTTGTGGCCAGGGGGAAGAATGGTGGAGATAGAAACAGAGATTTGTGCTGTGTTTTAATCTTCTAAGTAAAAAAGCTGTGAATAAAAGTATGGGAAGTTGTTTAATCTCAGCAGACTGATAAATATATGTTGCTATTAGTAGTACAGGTCATAGGTTTGTTTTCAGCTGCAGGTTCCAAAAAAATTATCAGCTGTGATTTGCCTAATCTGTGAAAGAGCCTGAAGTTCTTTTTTCTTTTTCTTATCTGTAAGAACAACTGTCTAACCAACATAAAACTAAGAATTTTTTACGAAATCATTTTAGTTTTGCTTAGCTTTGAATTACTTTGTGATGTAACACAATGTTATATACTTTTTATATAGTTATGTAACTAATTGAGAGTGAAACAGGACTCTTCTGTGTGGTGCAAAGGGTGACCCCAGGGCAATGATGTAATGTAGAGGAGTGCAATCACAGAATAACAACAGAGGCTTTTCAAACACGGGGGTGGGGTGAAAACACAGGTTTCAAAGCTACTAACTAATCACCAACAGTCAATTACCATTTTTAAAGGAATACAACATCAGGAGCTGGGTAAAATCAGTTCTATGAAGGACAAAGAGAAAATAAACAGACAACAGACATAAAACACAACATGTAAATTCTGGTATAACATGGAACTGCAGGCCAGTGAATAAAAAAAAAACAACAAAATATGTAGTGCATGCTGCAAAATATGATAGATCATTCTAAGAAGGCCACAGGATGAGGAAGAAAGCATCAGCATCACTATCACCATCATTATCCTCTATACAAAAGCTGATGACTCACTCTAACCTTCTTTTTAAGGAAGAGAATAATCATCATTCTTAGATGCATTGAAACCAGGGGAGTACTTAACTTGATGTTTGCTCATAAGATACGAGAATAAAATAAGATACAAGAATAAATACAGTTTTTTCCATCCTGATCAAGAGCTCCATTCATTACAAAACTAGTTGTTCCTTTTCCACAGAACATTCCATTTTTGCTGAAACAACATTTAGAAATATCAATAGTTTTCCATAGCTCTTAAAACCAGTAAACAAAAGTATTTGCAATGGAGCTCCTGGAATGAGTCCAGCAGAGGTCTGGATGTTTAGGGGCAAAGAGGTTTAGGGGAGATGGGGCCATCTCTCTTATGAGAGCTTGGCCTGTTCAGCCTTGAGAAGACTGAGAGCAGACCTTGTCAATGTCTGTAAGTATCTGAAGGGAGGTGGCCAAAAGGGTGGAGCCAAGCAATGGGACAAGAGTTAATGGGTAGAAACTGATGCCCAGGAAATTGACCTGAATATGAGAAAGAATTTCTTTACTCTGAGTGTGGAAACACACCGAACAGATTGTGGAGTTTCCCCTCACTGGAGATATTCAAGACCCATCTGGGCCCAATCTTGTGCAATGTGCTCAAGCAGGATGACCCTGCTTGAGCAGGGAGGTTGGACCAGATGACCCCTTGTGATTCCTTACAACCATACAATCACCCAATTCTGTGATTCTGTGAAACTCTCTTGGTTACCTTTTGCTTTGTGTTTGCATAATGCCTTCGGAATAACCACGAAAAACTTTAAAAATCCTTAGACATTTTTCTCTGTCTGCACCTTCAGTGTACATATTTACTTCCAAAATTTTCACTTAAACGATTTTTGTAATCAACAGGAAGAAGGAAGAACACCTAAACTGTGATCCATCTCATGTCTACAATAGATACATTTTATTGTACCAGGAAAATGTCTACTGTTTCTTAACATAATTTCATAAATGACACAACCCAACAAAAACCCCACGTATTTTGGCATTACAAGCAATTACAATGATGAGAGATGACTTAACCTGTGTATGTGTACTGTGGACATGTGCAAGGAATAATGGTCATAAATATTGTATCCTTACAGACAGCCAGTGGCAGTTTGCATGAAGTGTCCTAGTTTGAAGACTTGGCTGTTTGTAACTGTAGAGAGAGGTTTCTATTTCATTGTTTTAGCCTAAATTTATATATTAAATAGTTTCTGAGCATTCAATTTTCTGGAGTATACATATATTAACTAGATGCTTGGATTCTCAAAGGAGCTCCTTTTTTGAGAAAATTTAGTCTCTATAAACTCAAAACCCAGTGTAGAGATTGGTGGGGTGCCAAGGAACAGCATATTAAAAAATCAGTAAGAAAAACATCTCACATAGAATTTTAGAGTGGGGACATCTATATCTGAATCAATCTTTTTAGGTGCTCCTCAGAGACAATGGAAAGAAAAAGGTGCTTTTAGGTTTCTTCTTACTCTAAAATATATGTTTAAAATAGGTTAAGTGGGTCTTAGACCCCAAGACACATTTCATTCCTTTTTAAAATACTAAGAATATGTAATGTGACCACTGAGAAGTGGAAACTTACATTGTAGATGCCTGAAGCCATTCTAGATGAATCCTGTTACTCTTGACTACTAATCTTTTCCCGAATCATTTCTACACTTTCTGCAGTGAACATATAGCATCTTGCTAGGCTGTGCCAACAGATGATAGGATTTTTCACTTTCTGCCTCCATTTGTGTGCCTTTTTCAAAGACTAGGTTTAGAGCCTGAATCTTTCTATGAATGTGTGCTACAATAAAATCAGTCTAATCTAAAAAATTTCAAACTAACACACTATTGAGGAGGAAAAAAACCATGAGAATACTCTTTGTTGATTTTGTAA
Organism: Grantiella picta; assembly: GCA_013397955.1. Classification (NCBI taxonomy): domain Eukaryota; kingdom Metazoa; phylum Chordata; class Aves; order Passeriformes; family Meliphagidae; genus Grantiella; species Grantiella picta. The sequence continues at coordinate 450,626 of VZRM01006430.1, read as the reverse complement.
AGAAGGAAAGATTGGGCGAACCAAATTGCACTAAACAAAGAATCCAATTATAACCAGAATATTACAAATTACTCTACTTTAAAAAGTGAAGAGAAAATATATTAACTGATGCCTATAAAACTGAGTATAAAAAATTTTAAAAATATGAACATGTCACTGACAAAGTTGTTTGTTCAAGAAAGCAAATAATATAAAAAATTAGAATTTTTCTTTAAAATATTTATATAACTATGCAGCCATAGCAATAATAACCATTATAACAACAATAAGTATTATTATTGAAATATAAAAGCACAGAAGTATAAAGCTACACTACACTAAGGGAAAACATAAGAATGGAATTCTCTTTCAGAACACAAATCACCTGAAATAATGTCCTATTTCTAACAGTGACCATAAATGGAAACCAGGAAAGAGGAAGAGCAGGGCAAATACCTCTCCTAGGAACACATCTCCTAGGAACATTCCAGAATTAATCTAGTTTCACCTCAGGTGATTTCTGCAGATATACTACTTGCTCAGTAGGTCAGTAAAAGTTTACTTGTTCTGAACCTGATTTGTAGAACCTCCATCTGACAGCCCATAATTCTATATTCTTTCTCTGAGATGGCTTCTGGCTTCTCTGAGATCGTCAGGTTATCAAAACTGTTAAAAGAAGGAGGAGCATGCATTTTAAAAATCTGTCCACAATCATTTTGCAGCTGATGACTTGAAAAGGCTACCGAGTATAAGTGATGTGGAGGTAGAGAGCAGAATAGTGAAACAGGTAGGGGCAAAAATATTTGTTATTGTATGTATTGGAGGAAGGGTTACTATCCCAGAAAATTACTGTATGCCATAGTGCTTGTCAATTTGTTTCAAGGACTGTGGATTTTTTAATTCAGTAAGACGGAATTTATGTAAGGAACAAAGTGTTTATAAATCAGGATTTTGTGCCTGCAATTGCTGCATCTTTCAAGCACAGAACAAATTAACAAAGATATAACATCTTTTAGATTTCAACGTTATCTCCAAATGTATTTTAACAAACTAAATTTCTCTTCTGTGGCCCTCCCAGAAAACAACTGATATTTTGAGGCTCTGCAGCATTTTCAGACTAAGTTTTACTTTGATCTATTGCTACCTGAGGGAAGGTGGAAGGATAATGAACCACAGGAAAGTGTGATCTGAGGGAAAGAATGGGAGAGAGGAAACCTGATAGTAAGTCTTAATTTAAGGCTAAAATCTAAGAAAGAATTTAGGTTCAAACTATTTCTTTATGTCAACTGAGACCATTTAGTCAGACTTGAAGGTTCCTGTGTTCCTGCCAGGATAATTTCAGTGTCTGTGTTTTCACTATGGGCATGCACTATGCTGTACAAATTGTAGTGGCAATTTATGTGCAATTTATTCCTAATATATTTCAAATACTGCTTCTCAAACTGGAAATTTTTCTTTACTGATCACACCTTCTGGATTGCAATTCACACATTCTAGTGTGAGTCTACTAAACAAGCTATACACGAAAGATCCCAAAAGCACTAAAAGAAGGTACTGTATTGTGCTTCACATCAGGAAGTTATCTATCATTTTTAAAAGCTGTCAGTCTTATTCTTCCCAAATTCCCACAGCAGAGCATTGTGAACACAGAGGTCTGGCTTTACCTGGCCATGAGGTTATAAGCACCAGCCCTTGTCTGCCCAGTGGATCTGTTGAAAATGAGTTGTGAGGACAGAGTGAAACTAGTAAAGAATTTTTTGCGATTTTCCAGCTTGCAGAAGACAATTGTGCCTATGAGTAGTTAAATTGGAGATTAATATTAGGGAGAAAATAAACTGACTTAAAAATAAAATTAAATTCACTGCATTGTGGAACTGTTTTATTAAACAATGTCGGTATCCTCTCCAGACAGTGATACAAGAATATGCTGGAGATCTGCTTTGTGATTCTATGCTGTGTAGGAGGGCATGATCTGTTATAGTTCATTGTTTCACTGGCTCTCTGGACTTGAGAACTTATAAGAAAAATCCCTGTTCCTAAGAGCTAATTTAGGAATGTTCAGATGTGCTCTGAGTCCTGAAAAAGTAATAAACTTGAACTTTGAATTTTATTTCATGTAGTAATCTTTTTACTATAATACATTCATTAGAACTATAAAAAAAATCCAGAGATAAGAATTTCTGAAATTATTAACACTAATTTTATTGATCATGTATATATCAAAGGTTATGAATTTCATTTAATGCTGAAAGAATGGGGAATTTTTCACTGACATATTTTCTAGCACATATGCACTGTAAAGTGACAATTTAAATTTTATGTTGTTCTAAAATTGTGAATATATGTACTTGTTTTAAGCTCTTTCTCATCCTTTCACATTACTTAACAATCCACAATAATAGCAAAATTATGAAGTGAAAGAGAAAAAAAACATTTAAAATTACAGTTTGACAAGAAGCAAAGGTAGTGGAAGGAAATATTAAAAGAAAGGAGATATATGCAATCATATTAGTACAAAGTTAAGTTGTACTTAAGTTGCAGCTCCCCATTTTCTTTACACTGAAAAAATTTGGCCCATATATATATATATATATATGTATTATATAAAATGTGCAAATAATTGTAGGTCAGGTTTTCCTGAGCACAGAGAGTATCTGGTCTATAGAGGATTTAATACCTCAATAAAATTAATTAGTGTGAGAAGAACTGCAATGTACATGACTAATTTTCAATATATTTCAGTTTAAAATACTGTCACAGTTAAGTATCTGCCTGCCACTCTGGCAATATCTCTCCAGCTCTCCTTATATGAGGCTGGTGCTCAGTTCAGACTGCTATCTTCTAAGCACTGTATAACTTCACAAATTTTTCAGTTTATCATTTGAGCTTACCTGGCTCCTTGATACACATTTTAGAAATCTATGATAAGCCTCAGAGACCATTTTATAAAGGCTAGGAAAGTTAATTGTGGAGTTTCAATGTAATTTGTAGGTAGAAGATATGAAAATTGAAATTTGACAACATATTTCTGTGCAGTTACCCACTGGACACATTGAACTTGGTACATACTAAAATGAATATAAGACATCTGTGAGCATACTGGACTTTCAGGGAGTTTAAGTGTTTTTCCTAACTCTATCTCTTTCTTGACACAAATATATTATGCAAAAACTTGAGAAGAATGACTCTGAAATGCAAAAGATTTGACTGATACCTATAAGAGCTGTTGGTATGCCTCTCTACAGTGAACAGTGTATTGGAGAAGTAATGCATCAGAACATGGTAAATTTGTACATACAAAAGGTCTTAATTTACTTAAAAAAAACTCCATAGCCTTATCCATGTAAATTGGTTTTTTTTTTTTTGCAATTCCTAGTCTATAAAAAAAAAAAAAAAATCTATTAAGACTCAAAGAATAATTGAGTCTTTATCCTTTGATTAAATAACCCATCCTAATGTTTTTCAGAAAAACAGACAATGCTGCTCTGTACGTAACAGTTCTCTGGGATACTTTCTATTGTTTAAGCACCTTATATTAGTAATTTTCTTACAGTGTTAGCACACAAAATAAAAATATAAAAATGAAGTAAAAGTTAAAGCTATCTGTAAGTATTAATTAAAAAAAGGGAAAGAAAAAAGCACTGCATTTTAAAATTTGTATTCTGAATTGTCATAATCCCCTTGTAACATGCAATAGATTTCTACTAAATTATTTTTTCAATAATTAAAATCATGATTATAGTAAGGCATATCAAATCCTGAGTTCAGTAATTTTATCTTCTGGAGTGCAGACGCATATGCACTTCAAAGAGGATTTAACCATAACATTAATTTCCTATTTAATGGATCTTATTAACAGTAAGAGGCTATTGCTAAGAAAAAAATAGGCAAAATGTTCTTGAAAAAAAATATTCTGGGGATGGGTATGGTGTGTTTTGAATCACGGTCTCCTTTTTATTGGGCAGCAATAAAACAGCAGCACAAAACAAAGCAGACAGCTGATCTCCAGCAGTGATCTCTAACATTAGTTATCCATCAAGACTTCCACTGAGAGACTCCCCTTATGATTTCACTGATGAGATTCTGTATTCCATCTTCTTTGAAGTTAGTTTATTTCACTCTTTGAATATCCCTAGTCCTCACCAAAACTTTAGGCTGTCATTTGTCAAAGCTTTCCAAGACTGGCAAAAGAGGAACCAGCTGATAGAAAATCTTATCTCAGTGGAAGTTCCTGTGGACTGCTACTGCATGCTTCAAAAATTGTTGCTAAAAATATGAATATTATTCACGGTTTTATTCAGTATCAATCCATAACTTTTTTCTAACTCTCTTAAAAGTTTCCAGGACACTGAACAGAAGGAATGGAACAGAATGGATGGAACAGAATCTGACAAAAAACTTTAGGAGAGCACTTATGAGCGGAAAAACCTGTAGCTTCTATTGCACACTGGAGCCTTTTATAAAAACAAAACAAAAAGGAAAAATAAAGGTCAGCATGTATCAAGTGCCTCCCACCTCTGATGTTATTGCTCCAAGACTGAGATGAGTAGGTCATAACACTGAAGTCACTTGAGAAGGCTTATAATGCATATTTAGTTCACCATTAACAAGAAGGTATCAGTGAGAGCTGCCATTATATAATAATACATAGGTCTGAAAATAGATTTGCTAGGACTCTGGATCACTTGAGGACTCTGGGTACTCCCAGAGTGGATTGTGACGAACTTCTCCACATGTCTCTATGCTCCCAAAAGAACTGACTAAAACATTGCAAAAAACTTTACAAAAATAATTCCTTCAGATGAGATTTGATAAGAGTATGAAAGTCACTGGACCAAGTGGCAACAGGACTAAACACAGACAGTAGTAAATGTACCAGTGCAGTTGCATGATTTACATCTTTTCTGCGAAAATAGAGTGGTCTTGTCAAAATTCACTTGGCAAATGCCAGTCAATGCTGTTGTCTGAACATTTTGACATTGTCTAGGAAAGTAACATGGCAGTCAAAATCACATTATGAGGACAGTTAATAACTTAATAGTGAGGTCTCTGGCATGGATTGTGTCAGACTGTGGCCTAATTTCATAGCAAATACTTTAAAATACTTAAAATTCTTCCAAATCATTATGGATACCTTAGAGAAGAGAAAAAGAATGTGAGTATTTTCAAAACAACCCACATCATCTGGTAATCAGTTACTGTATGATTTTTTCAGAGTGGTCTCTTCATATTCAATATGACCATATCGTTTTCTCTGTGAGGTTGTTCAAACCCTTTTTAAGTGGCTTTAGTTTTCAGCATCCACAGTTACCACAGCAAGCCTAACTCCATATTGAATCAAATTCTCCTGTCTATTGTGTTTTGAACCAGTGATCAGTTTGTATCAACTGTTTCACTCTGCTTCTGGTGCTAGAGAATTGAACGAGTGCTGGAGGATTTTCCAGTGGCACTGTGCAGCTCTCATGGGTCGGACCTGATTTCAGAAACAGGGTAGCAGTTAGTGGTAAATTATCTGAGAAAGATCTGGAAGACACCATGAGAGAGCTGTGCAGGGAACAGAGGGGAGTCTATAGAATCAGTAGGCCCTAGGCCCACACGTGGTACCCTTGTGCTGACCTCCTTGACCAGGTTGTCAGCCCTGGAAGACAGAGGAGACAAGTCTCTCCTGAGCATTGAACTTACCTGTGACCAAGTGTTTTCATATCTGAGTGTTGTAGTATTCATACTGCCAATTTAGTCCAAAACTGTGAGAGGGACAAGGGACTCAGAGTCCCTTTTATATCCCACTTCAGTCATCTGTTTTCCATGCTGAACTAGCCTAGTCTGTTCCTGTTTTTACTTATATGAAATAGTTATAGTTCATAATTCATTCTTTATGACTTTTTTGTACCTCTTCCATCTCTACCTTATTTTGAGAAATACTCATGGGTTATCACAGAAGTACACAATGGTTTACTTTCTGTTCTTTTACTAATAATCATATTTTTGCTATTTCGTTTTTTAATTGAGTTATTAATTCGCAAAGTTATCTACAATGAGTTTACTTGCAACAAGCTCAGAGCCAAATATTTATAAGAAAACTGAGATTTGTTTTTCGTAGGTGTTCACTTTACATTTATTTATGCATCTATTTATTCATCTATGTTTTTCATTATGACTCTACAGAAGCATCTGATAGTATCTCAGTGAACTTTATCACTTTTGTCTCCACTTCCTTTTCCACCAACAGAAAGAGGAAAGCTCTATTATTCTACTACACTGAGATAATACTTCTATAAAAATAGTAAATTCACAACTGCAAATCCTGGATGCATATTTAAATTCTAGGTTACATGCTGGAAATTTTGCTTCACATACTAAAATGAGGTATGTTATCAGACCTCAAAATATATAGAGATGAGTTGAAAAGTTTAGTTTTGTGCCTACATTAGTCACTACGCAAATGTAGGTAGATTTGGCTCCTCAGTGTGAACTAGGGAATGATCTTCCTCACATAATGAACAGTCACTAATGGTCTGATGCTCTGGACTATTAGTTTCACTAATATGGTAGAACATAGTCAAGGTCATGCTTAATAACCAGATTGATGAGGCAGTAATGTAAGCAAGAGATGTTCTTTTGTATAACCACAAATCTGGAGCACTCAAAAGAGTAGAGGCAGGTAAGATTTAGTAATCTAATTATCACAGATTTGGAAGAGATTAGAAATGAAGGAGAATAAGATTATCCAATTATTTGGAACTTTTTATTTGTAGCTGGATTGTAGGTTGACAATATAATTTAATCAGTTGTCACCTCAATTTGATTTATATTTATACAGTAGAGTTTTGAAAAACCATCTTAAATTAAAATTTGCATTACTATACCCTATGCATTTTATTCAAAATCTCTCCTACTTATTTAATAGATGATACCTGTCTAGTATATAGTTTAAACAGTTGCTGTTTAAACTATAAAATTAAATCATAAAACATTATTAAAAAACCTATTAAAAAGTTTCAATCAACTTTAACTAATTGTTGAATTTATATTGTATCCTTTATCAAATGCATCACATCATTGTCACTAAAAAACTCTTTTTCATTGTATACCTCAATAAGGACAAGTGGTGCTTTAAGAATAAAATGAAAGTAATGGCCCTACTCAGAGACGCTTAAAGTTTAAATGAGATAGAAAACACAATGAGAAGTGGCAGCATGGAGGGAATGAATAAACAAATTGGAAGGAAGAAAACTAAAAGGGTGGACTGTCCTTGGGAAGGTTATTTAGGAACATAGAAGTAGTTCTCAAGTTTTTCTTTAACACTTTTTTTCCATCTTATTTTGTTGTTGTTGTTTCAGACTTTGTAAACATGTAAATTCAGACAAAAAGGTCTCATGTTATCACTGGAACATTCCCTCTCCCTCCCCCTGCATCCTATAAATCTAGTCTATTAGAAGGATTTGTTCTGAATATTTAGAAGAATGCAGATAAAGTTCCAGAATTCCTATGGAGAGTAAAAATTACACAGATATAAAGATGAAAAAAATACAATAAGGCAAAAGAAAAAGGCAGCAAAACTGCTGTCCTTCAGTGGAAATATATACATTCATGTTTATATACACATCATATCATGTTGTCATATGTCAAACGGAGCTGCTTTAGTCAATTTCCTTTTGTCTCTTTTTTGAAGAGGATTAAATAATTAGGCCAGAGTTTTTTAAAATAAGCATAGTGAAATAACAAGTAGATTAAAGAATACTTATTTTAAGCAGAGATATATATCTCAAGGAGAAAAGCATAAAATATGGTCATTCTAAAAATAATAATAAAACAATTCTGGTATCAGTATTCACTTAATCTTTCTTATGTGCAAACTTTGAAAATATTATAAAAACCAAACAAGCAAACAAATATTTTCAGTCAATAATAATTTCATTCTTCATATACTGTGTCGTTCAATTTATAGTTCCATAAAATATGAAGTTTCTTTCATCCCAGCATGAAAACCTATAATTTCTCCATTATGACAGATCGATTCTCAGCATTATTTCTATAATTTTCTGTGTTTTATAAATAATTGTTTTTCCCAAGTGATATTTTTCATCTAGGAAGAAAAATATAAGAGACATTTCTCATTACTCCTCTTCCAGTGCATTCGGGTATGGTCTGCTGAGTCTACTCAGTGTAACATATATGTATGTCATGGAGGCACCTAAATAAAGTAGAAAGAAATAAAAATTAATTCTATTATAAACAAGACATATATTGAACTTTCATAGTAATTAGCCACCCTTTTTTTTTCTATTAATAAGTCTAGAAACCCCTTATATTAACCAAAAGCATAGAAAATGTCATAATGCGAAAAAATAAGAGAATTTTTTAAATTGAAATGAGAAAAAAAATTATTAATTGAAATTTACTCTTAAAAGAAATAAGATCATCCTTAGAATGTCTTAATAAATATGCATAGTCTATACATAGAACGTTTTCAAAATAAATCAACTCAGAAATGAATTGTAGGAAAAGAGAAGCTGATACTAAGCAGCTCATTCAAGTATTTCCAAAGATATTTAAAGTTAGAAAGAAAAGTATTTCTGCTGTTTTCTGCTTAATTATGTACAATTATTTGTAGTTTAAACTTTGAAACTCTTCTTCCTTTCCGGATTCTTCTAAAGAAAGAAGCTGTATTATCTGTCCTTGGACAGTGTCACAAACTGAGGATGACAACATCAGATGGACATTGACTAAAACAGAAAAGAATAAATATTTTTACTAGAGAAAATGTGGTAACTTCTCAGATATTTGTAATTCCAGTCGTGAAACTGCTAGGCTAGCTCCTTGTCTGGTACTTCTTAAAGGTAACTAGTCAGGAATGAGCTGGTGCACCATTCCCAGTTCTTCAGAGATGCAGCATCTGCACCAACTGTGTTCATGACATTGAAATCAGAACACAAGGTAATTTGAAGCCTTGAAAACAGCGAAAAATATGATAATTAAAGGAAAATACAGGTAAAAAAAGGTGAAGCAAACATAAGACATCTTGAAAGAAATATTACCTTAAAATAAAAATATAGTAACATCAAGTAAATAATAAAAAAATAATATTAATATTCTGCTTTCTTATATTACCCTGGTGACATTTTTTCTTCCCCCTTCCAAACATAAAGTTTGAAATCAGCCATGATCTGTAAAGAAATGTAATATTTTTCAGCTGTTCCACGTGTCTCCTCAAAAAAGAACAAAACAAAAATCCAGCCATTAAAACAGATTTCAGTAAAATATTAATTTAAATTAATGAAATACTATTGAATTTTATTAATGATAAATAGATACTGACAAAGTACATAAAACTTTTCTGATAGGGAGAAGTGACTTCATGCCATTTGTGATAGACCGATGGTCTAGGAATAGTTCCATGGAAAAGTATGAATAAAATGTTGGATGTGGTCTGTTTCCAAGTCATGGTAGCTGAACCTACTGAAGAGGAACTCAGGAGAACCCTCTGGACCTCTTGCTCCCAGAGATGGGCAATGACTGCACAGTGATTTGCAGACCACAGTGGAGCACTATAGGTAAGATTCTTCCCTGAGTTGACTTCACAGAGACATCGATGCCTCTACTCTATTTTCATTGTCATCAACTGGGAATGCCCGACAATACTCCCAGAGCCAGATGGTATGGATAGGTTTTCCTTTCAATGCCCACCTTTAATGCAGAATATCCTCCGTCACGAAATTGAATTTCACCACTAAAAACCTCAGCTCTTTGTACTCTGAGTGCAAATTTAGGCAGACACTGCCAGTTCCAAGAGGTATGAACTGGAATTAAACAGAAGGCAAAGCTGCATTGTCAGTATGAAAATGCCAATAGGAAATTTGCCTAATTTTCAAAACTTCACAGAAGCTTGTCCTCTTCTAGTGCTGAGTTAAGAGTTAGATTCATCTGCGCCTGATAAGTACAACTTTATTAAGGATTTGATATTTTGGTTATTCAAATGCTCCAAAGCTGATTTTAGAAACAGTAGGCAATATTGTTTAAAAATTTTCACTGTCTAAACATAACACTATATTTTGGACTTGAAAGTAATCTTCCTGAGAATTTAAAAAAAAAAAGAATTATATTGCACTTGCTTAGTCTTTAATATTTAATAATTTTTAACTGGATAGATATAGGCATGTTACAGTTACATAGATTTTATTTAAAATTGAGTGAATTTAAAGATTCCAAGTGTTCTAACAATGAAATTATAGACCAGGGTTATTCAAGACCCTAAAGTAATGCCAGTAACACACAGAAATTCAAAATGTCACGACAGGCAGGATAAGGTTTTATTTCAACCTTCAAAATACGTTTTTATTTAAAAATATCCTATTCCATTTACTGGACTCATGTTTGCAAGGGAAGGTACTAGAGTACCATGAAAGCTCTGTTAGCTGACTATAGCATGTAGATCAGTTTCATGTACAAGAAAGCTAAAAATTGCTCTTAAGCAGTAAGATGGGAGAAATAGGACAGCCCTTTTAATAGCCCTCACAAATGTCTGGTTCACATTTCTACATCCTTACTGGTGTTAATTTTTTAATAGAAAGAAGATGAATAGTAATTTCTTTTTCTTTCTTTTTTTTTCCCCAGGCCCTCTTGCTTCTGTCTCTGGCTCCAAATTTGTGGCAATTTTCTTTGTGGCAGCATTGATTTTCATCAGGATTGGCAAGGAGATGTGGAAAATAATTCCTCCTTTTTTCTATTAAAATTCTCAAAAACCATGACAGTTTTCAGAAATACAACACATAAATATATACATTAATTATTAATTAAAATTATTAATTTAATAATATATTTTCCCCATAAATGCATAATATTTACTTTACAGGATTTTCATTTGGTTTATTGTCCACTTTTTTGTGTAGTAAAGCATAGCCCATCACAGAGTTGTTAGCATGCTGGAGCTAGGACAAAGACCACTGTGTTCAAGTTCAACCTCTCAATTGGGCAAAACAACACTTTAAGTACTTACTGAATGAAGTGTCATAATTGCAATAATTTAGTGATATGGACCCGATATTTCCAACCAAAGTTGTATTTTGATGTGTCTTCTGACATCAGCTTTGTAAAAACGATCATACCTTTTTGTACTAGATTTCAATTTGAACTCCAGTGTTAATTAAAATAATAGTTTTTTCTAGCTTTAGCTGGCTCCTAATCTGCCATTAAGACAAAAGGAAATTGGTGTTATATTACTAAAGCACATAGAAAAATACCTAATATGAAGGCCAGGTTGGATGGGGGTTTGAGCAACCTGGTCTAGTGGAAGGTGCCCCTGGCAGGGTGGTTGGAATTAAATCATCTTTAAGGTCCTTTGCAACACAAACCATCCTATGATTCTATGATTCCACGATGTTATTTTAATATTGTAGAGAGTAAACAGTTTCTGTAATTTAATTTCACTATTTTTAACAAGAACTAGAGAGCAAACAGTAATCAGTGGTGTACATCAATACTCTATACTGGGACAATACTATTTAAGATCTCCATGAATGACATGGACACAAAGAGTGGGATTGAGTGCACCCTCAGCAAGTTTGCAGATAACCCAAAGCTGAGTGGGGCAGCTGATGGTCTAGAGGGATAGGATGTCATCCAGCAGGACCTTGACAGACTTGAGAAGTGGATCCATGGAAACCTCAAGAAGCTCAGCAAGGCCATGTACATGGTCCTCCACCTAAGCCAAAGTAACATTCAGTATCAATAGATATAGGTGGATGAGTGGACTGTGAACAGCCCTGTCAAGAAAGACTTAGGGTTGCTGGCAGATGAAAAGCTGGAAATGACCCAGCAATGCAAACTCACTGCCCAGAAAGCCAAACGTGTCCTGGACTTCAAAACACGTGTGACCAGTAGATCAAAGGAGGTAATTCCCTCCCTCCACTCTTGTGAGACTACACTTTCAGTACTGCATCCAGTTCCGGGGGTCCCAATACAGGAAAACCCTGATGTGTTCGAATGGGTCCAGAGGTGGGCCTTGAAAATCAGAGGCCTGGAACATTTCTCCTATGAAGAAAGGCTTTGAGAGTAGGGTCTGTTCACAAGACAAGTCTTTCAGGAGACTTCATTGTGGTCTTTCAATACTTACAGGGGTCTTGTAAGAAAGATGGAGAGAGATTTTTTTACCAATAATGGAAACATAGAATGGCATTCCTGATTTTTCTTCTTCACTGACATATCTCTTCAACATTATGAAATACATGGATTAAATAGTACTTCCTACATTGCAGTGACAATACAAAATGTCTTTGAAAGATCTAAATCTCATTTAAACATAGACTCAGGAGTAATGAGTATATTCAGTTCTTTGGATGACAGCACTGAGATTAATATCAAGCTGGCGACATTTAAATTTAGATGTCTGCTTCCATTATTATCAGCAGAGATCAATGATACCCACAGAACAAACACCATGTGAGGGCCAAGTCCGTCAGCTGTCCAGACATTACTGATAATACCTTTTGAGAGGCACCAGGATATGTTAGAGATCCACACAGGGATGGCAGATATGGCACTCAGAAGACCAACATCACTGTAGAATGGCAGCTGGAGGACAGCCAGTATTTGCTAGGGTATCACTCATCTTCCTGGACAATTCTGTTGAGGCATTTGAATGGAGTCCAGTGTATCTGTTAAATGTCTTCATGAAAGGCCAGGGAAGAATTACATCTGGCAAAGCTGAAGTTCAAAATTAATTTAGTGGTTCATTTGCAGTTTATAGGCAATTCTCTTAATGAAAAGTTTTTACTGATCAGCATGACTGGACATCAGAAAGGAATAAAACACAACAGAGATATAAAGAAAAAAATAGGTGCACAAAGAACTTACTTGAACAGAAGAATCCAAAATTGTATTTTTTGTACTGGTTCACATCTTGAAAAGTCCAAGCTTGTTCATTCTTGCTTGACTAAAATAATCTAGAAGAAAGTATATAAAATATGGTGACATAATATTATGATGTAAAGATAGTGTGGTAAAATCAGACACCAAACCCTTTCAAAACTATAGCCAAATCCAAATGTCTGCTCATGCAAGGATTCCTTGGAGAGAAATAAATAAATAAACCTTAGATAGGTTAAGGGGATTTTTTATAACTGATGTAGTTTAACATTTTGGCACTCCACTGAAAAACCAGAAAATTCAATATTCTAATTTTTAATATTGGTAGATGATAAAATTCTGGAATGCCATGTATATTTTAAAACATTAGTGAAACTGATATTTAGTTTCTTATCTACAATTTCACTTTCCTCAGCATAATATCTAGGCAAATATTTCACCAGGAAAAAGTGTAATTTTCTGTGGAGATGAGATATCAGCAATTTTATATACCTTGATCATTTTTTATGATAACACAAAAATGAAGATCATGTTTCTGACTATGGCTTTGACACAGGTATAGTTAGGATGTATAAAAGATTTATTGTTAATCTGTTGGTCAGCTATTTTACCACCAAAATATGTTTCTCATTACATTGAAAAAAAATTAGTCCATCTGGTTTCTATTTTATTGTCATTGGCTATTATTAAAATGAAAATCATCTTTCAATACATTGTTATAGATAACCCTTAAAATATTTGATTTTTAAAATTTTATTCTGTGTATTTATATACTTGCCCATATCTTTCTTTGAAGTAATTCCTGTATGAATGTTTGGGCATAGAATTCTCCAAGCATTACTCTCAAAATGGAATCTAGATATGACTGAGCCAGTTTCCTGTGTCCTACACAATATCCAGCATGGTCTGAAAGCTCCTCAAGACATCCCTCTAAAATTCTCTTCAGATAACAGTCTTCCACGAAAATATTAAACTTGTTAAATCCATGATGCAGTCTTCAAATTGTGTAACATCATATTACCAATTAAATTCTTCATTGCACTTGATATTCTAGGAGTTCCTTTTGGATGCCAACAGATTTATTTGAAGTTTTTAATCAGTTCTGTCATTGAGTCCTTCTGATTTTCAGTCATTCCTTAGATTAACATTTGCTTATCTTTTATGTCTGCTTCACTTACACATGATTTTCTTAAGGTTTGTTACATGGACCCATTTTTGATGTTTTAGGCATGCTTACCATACTGAGAAGTTTTTCTGGTGTATTCTAATTTCAGGCCAAAGTATTCAAATCCTGGAAAAACTCTTAGAGAATATGAAGTACACTAACTTTTTAGGACAGAGATTTCCACATTTCATATAGTAGATCTTAATGAAAAACAAGTAAAACCAAGTGATAATTAGGACTAATGGAAGACCTCACATATTTTGTCAGAGGCACCTAGAGAAGGAGGAATTATAGGAATTATATCTGTAGCTCAGATATAATTAATGTAATAAGGTCTTGTATTTTTTAAAGTTTTGGCTCAATGGTCATCATTGCAAGCCTGATGACTGAACTACAGTTTGGGAATTTATGCTGTGAAAAACAAAGCAGCTGTTTTTATTAGTATTTCTAGTAACAAATTGGACAATTACAGCTGTTTGAATTGGCAGAATTAGGGTTTCTGTAAGTTCTCCTGCAGAAATTGTTAGAAATGTCACTTTAGGCACTTTCAACTTCTAATTTGCTCATTAAAGGAGAAATGAAAGTGAGTAATTAAAAAATACCCGCAGGCAGAACGGTTTTACCACACTATAGGGATGAAGAAGAAGTTTTAAGAATGACATCTGTCTGAAGGCATGTTCAGAGATGATAGCTTGACTACTGAGATTCAGTACTGTCTGTAAATATCTTGGTAGACTGGCAGACTTATTCCATGTGTTACTTTTTATTTGCCTTGCTGACATTGGATTCTATATTTAGCTTCTGGGACAGTTACATATCTGTTAAGAGAGACAATGGGCTTTTGTTCTGTTTATAAAGGTAGATTTACTTTCTTCTTAGCCTTTAGGAACATAAACATTACCTTACTTTAAAAAAAAAATATTTTCCTCAGATAAATATGGGGGGATGGATCTCCACATCTTAGGAGAAAGGGAAGAGAGAACTCCTAATTTTCCTATCTTTTTATGTATGGGCTAATTCTCCGTCCTGAAATAGCTGTGCATACTGTCAGTAGAAAAGTTTCCAAGACCATCCAGGTCATATTAAAATCACGGTGCAAATATAATTCGTGTCTCTTGAAATTATTCATTACAGCTAAATTAATAACAAATTTTTATTTTAATGTCTAGTCCTTAGACATACCGTGTCATGGAATTTCCTGCTGATGAGATTAGAAAATTTATTTTGAAGATTATTAATAAATAATGGCAACAATAATCAAGTTCCTTATATATTTTATATATAATATGTATTATAACAATTAATAAAGCATTATTTTAAATAGTGAAATAGGTTTTATACTTAATTTTCTTTAGATTGTGGAGGTTAGTACAAAAATTCTCCCTCTTCTGCTTTCTGAGAGTAGCATATAGGGCACTAAATTATCATTTTCCTCAAATCAAAATGAACAGAGTTAACATTACATAACCACATCAGTCTTAATATAATCAATATACTGGAGGTGTACATTATTTCCCTAATTTTCACTGTCTACTCATATACAATATTATAATGCAATGACCTGTCTCGAGAAAGAAATTACTATAGCGAATTATTAGGAAACAAGCAATTACACAATAAGGCAGAAAGGGAAAAGGCAATAAAATGGAAGACTAAATGTTTTTCTAACCACTTACGTACACTTTGAAAAGCAAGATGTAGGATTCATTTACATGCCTTCTGGGGAAATGATTTATTTTAATTATCTATTCTCTTAGCCTTGAAATTCGAATTATTCATTATGCACCTGATAAGAAGAAAGACAAATATGACAGCAAAGTAGACAATTATTTTAGTTTGTAGTGCTGAATAAATAATAGTAGAATGCAATGCAAAATAGTGGTAATATCAAACCGTGGTTATTTAAACTGAAAGATAATTGAAGAAGAGATTTCTGCACTGCAGTGTACATGTTGTATTCAGAGGGGACTGTTCTTCAAAATAATATCAGATTATCTTTATAGCAACAGAACTGGGTAAAATTAGTAATCATTATATTAAAAGTAAACATTCCTTGGTGCTGTATTTCTAAAATGGAAGACCTAACTTACTTTTAAAAAAAATCGTACTATTATAATTAAACAAGAAATAGACATTAATCCATGCTGTAGATCAATAGATACAAGGTATTGTAAATCCATTGACTTCACCAAAAAAATGTTGTATTGAACCAGCGGAAATGTGATCTGAGAGCAGAAAAAAGCAAAAATCTCTTCCTGCTGTTTATTTGTCCAAAATGTAACAGGTGAATGCAGCAATAAATGACAAACATACACATGCATTTTAATTACTTATTATTGAATTTTCACTATGCAGTTGTGAATTATGGTGATATTTTATCTTAATTAGAGGGCAGGACAGATGGTGAAAGCTTAGTCTGCGTTAAAATAACCTCAGGTGCAGGCTGCCTATGCACTTCAAGCAACATTTCATAATAACAAAGCTAATTGTCTAGCCAAAATAAAAAACATGTTCTGGGGAAATAGTACAAAAATTCATTGAAACTATGTGTTTTCTTCATATTTTTTTCCCTTCTAATTTCATATCAGTTGATAACTTTGTTTAATCTTTTACCTATGGGCTAGATAAGCATTGGATTTTTGAGCTTAAAGAATGAAGGCAGAAATTTAGTTTGAGTCTGAAAGAAATTTCATCTCCATTATACACATTCACATGATCCATCAAAAAGTTCAATACCTTAAATTCTTTACAGCTATGGCTCTGTACCGGAGCAACACAGAAAGAAATGAGCATGTCCTAACGAGAAGCTCCTCTATGAAAAAAGTTTAATGTTTTCTCCTCTCACCTACCATTTCCTAGGATATAGAGTGGACAAAGGTATGGGGAAAACATAACAACAGGAAATGGTAATTTAAAAATAATTACCTATGGGCCAATTTTATCTGTGGCCCAATTTTATTTCTCTGTGGCACGCTGAAGCCTTGACTTGGTTCCTCTGGATATTTGAGACAGTAAATTCCAGGTTTCCTGGCTAGAGGAGTCGATTATATTAATGCAGTATAACCTCTTTAGAGCAAAGACACAGACTGTCCATTAGTCTAAAAGGAACAGTGCCACACACTATTGTAAAAATGTGCATTCACACATGCAGAATTTATGGCATCATGCAAAAATTGTTTTTCCTTGAATGTTATATGGATAGACTGAATGCCTTCAGTGTGAGGATAGCAATGGTCCTTTCTTCTGATCAGAAAATTGGTGAATGAACCTATGAAGGAACAGGTTTTGGAAAAAAAAACAGTACCCAGACCACCAAAACAGAAGACTGTCCTGTGGTCCATTGAGATATTCAGCACAAAGTGTGGAATAACTCCACCAAGTATGAGACAGAGCAATGCTATCTAGCTCCCGTATCTCAGTGAACCTATTAACCATGTGTCAAAGCATCTGTGGAGGGGATCTCTAAAACACATTGTAATCCTAGTATAATGGCTTCCTTTTGGAAGAAAATTTCGAAATATGTGCTAGAAGGGACTGCAGAGTATTTTGATAACCCAGTCCAGGTGACCGCATTATATTCACCCACCTTGACAATACAAGTCTCGGTTTTAGATCACTTTCAACATGTTTCAAAAGTATTTTTCTATTATTTCCATATTCTTACACTGCTACATTTTAACAATACTTGAATTTTTATTATGTGAGAGTAACTACAATAATTCATAAGAACAAATCTTATGAGGATTCTTATGAGTTTGTGTGTTTACTTCCAATCCAAGATATTCTATGATTCTAAGGCAGCTGAACCATATGCTAAAGCAAGTTTTTGAATAACAGTTGTGGTATGGATCACTTCAGCAAAATACTGACTGATATATTTTTCAAGAAACTTAGTCTAGGGTTCAATTATTCTGATAGTTTACACACAGTATACAATGAAATATGTTGCTCCAGTGGGGGCCAAAAGCCCCAGATTTACAGTAAAAAAATACAAGCAGCTAAAAAAGAAGGTAACAGTGGTCTATCAGTAATGATTAAGCTTGCAAGCCAATAAACCTCTCATGCTTCTTTGTGTTGAGCAGGCAAAAGTTATTTAAGCATTTTCTGCACGTTGAGCATATGCTACTGCTTTTGGAAAGCTTGTGCTGATTTCTCTAACTGACATTTCTGAAGTACACTTCTGAGGACAATATTCTCCACTTGATTTTCTAAGGTAAGTGAGTTTGCAAGTGCTAGTTCAGAACAGAAACATTAATATAACAGCATTTATCACCAAGCAACTAGGATAGATTCAAATATGCATATTTGCTAAGGTACATTTCCCATAAGAGTAACAGAAAAAAGCTTTTACTAATTACTTCCCCCACCGCTGCTTTTTTGTATAGGAAATGTATAATGTTTTTCCAAACAGATTTGCTTGCTTTCTTCATCTACAGGAAACATTATTGCCCAGATTCTCTTTAAGTCCAAACAAGTGTAGTAAGGCTGAAATTTGTGGAGTTCTGGGGAAAAGAAACACAAAAAACCCAACAAGGAACACAAAAGAAAACAATAATATAAATCTCCTGAAATTGCTCCTAAATTAACAGATTTATTATTGTTATCTTTACCTCCTTAGTACCTGGTGATGTGAAGCAGACTGGTCATGTGTGAACACAATTAGCTGCAGGCAGGCACATCCCTTAAAATATGGTTTCCTGATAAATATTCCCCAGTGAGAATAGATCCCTGTTGCTTATAAATCTGATCATAAGGCAGAGAAATTAAACTACGGAAACAGGGATAGTAACTGAAAGGACCACGAGTCTACACATGAAAATTACAGTGCAGTACAAATGACAAAATATGAAAATCAGATATGCAGGGAATATTATGCCATCTTGATTCAGCTCGGTGAGGAGAGCACAATGCTGTTTCATGGCTGCCAGAGAAACCACAGAGAGCTGAACAGTCAACATACACTTCCACATTCTATCTGCAAAGGGGTTTTTGTACAGAAGATGCAACATCAGCTTTAAATATCATCAGCAGAGTTAAACTGATATATGCTTATTTCTTGGATGATTACTAGAAGCAGTAGTGGATATTCAGACAGGGACGTTATTCTGTGGAATGCTCACTGTTTAGTTACTGTATATGCATAGAGTTATGAGTTTCTTGAATGTTCTTTACAAACTTTGAACTACCCCACCTTGATGAAAGAAATGTCAAAATAGGAGGTTTTGCTTGCATAATCCAGCCCTCCATAATTAGGCTCATATCACGCCTGCATCATTAGGCTCATGCCACTGATACGAACAATTTCAAACCATACAATCATCTGGATTGGAAAAGACCCTCAAGATCACTGAGTCCAACCATAAATCTAGCACTGTCAAGACCACTAAATGAAAAATTAATTGAAAGAAAAGTTAACATAAGGCAGATAGAGTATGGCCTGAGACTGACACAAACAAATAAGTAAAAGCTGTACATATCAGAAATTACTGATTATCAGAAGACCATGCTCCTAAAATAGAGTGCTACACAGAATGAAATTAATCTAGCCAGAACAAAGATGCCCTGTCCTGTTATGGTCAAACGGATGAGTTTGGATTCTAAATTAATTTCAACACTTTGGTTAATAAGTCAAATTTTCTTAAAACGTACAGAATTCAAGCACAGTAAGCTTGTCAAAAGCATGTCAGTTCTGGCTGACATGCCACAAAGTTGATGACTAACAGGTGGTGATGAGCAAACTCTGAAAATAGCTTTAAGCTGTTTCTGACTATGTAAGTAGATCTAGTTTCCAAATCTCAGGACCAGAAGCCTTCACAGTTTTTGGTTTTTTTTTTCTCCCTCATTTATAGACTATTTCAATGAGCTCACAGTTATGTGACAGAAGTTAGGATTTCTTTTTTCAGCTAGGCGTGCTTATTTGAACACCATTATCCTTGTGAATAAAAGGAGTATTTAGGAACTGTCAATCTCAAAACCATATGAAGCAGTGCAGGTATGAAGGTAGGAATAAATATTGTTATGCAGGTGGAGAGTTAGAAAAGTAGAGAGAGATAGGGGCAGGAATATATCTACAGCTTTGCTAGCATTATAACTGTTAAAGCCTTATTCATGCTCTCATATGAAACTAGGGCAATTAAGTGATTACTGATTTATTCTTTTCATTATAAAAATTCTCTTTTATCTCCTATCACAAAAAAGGTTGTGTTTCTCTAACTTTTAACGAGCTTTTTATTCTTCAATCTCCTTGTTGCTTATGCATTTGCTACCCTTCTCCATCCTTAGTATATTAATTTAAAAAATCATAGATCTTCATGTAAGCATGAAGGAAGAATGTTAGCAGGATTTAAAAATATTTTCATTGAACTGTAATTTGTTCTTATAAGGCAAAACTCAAAATGTCTGGTTAAAATTATTATTCATCCAGGCACAACAGGACTTTTCAGTAAATTAGTATCTGGTTTGGGGTATTAGTCTAGTACTAGCTCTTTACACAGGTTTGAAGTGCATATGCTAAGCTAGCTTATCTCCCTGACATTTTTATAGTATTTATACATAGCTGTTTAAGAACATATGCATAAAGCTTTGGAGTAGAAGTGACTTTTTATTTATTTTTTGTTGTACAGCGTCTTGTCCGTGAAGCCCGCCCAGCCCTCACCTAGAGCGCCGACTCTCTGGCTCGGAGGTGTAGGTCTTGGCTGTCGGCCTTGGTGCAGCCTGCCCACACCTCCTGCACACAGGGGTGTCTCCTGGCGAGGCGAGCCCTGCCTCCGATGAGCAGCTGGCACGGTGCGATAACAACGGGGAGGAGGCAGAGGGCAGAGGGACAGGGTTTCTCCCTCATGCAGTCACAGCCAGCACCGAGAGGAGGGAGAGGTCTCTCGGGCCCTGACGACTCGCAGCAGTGAAAGAATGTGAGGCCAAGCCACTTGCGGTCTTCCAGGGGTTTACTGTAGGTCCAGCGGGTAAGGGTCCGGGGACAGAGAGGCAGGATGGAGAGACAGGAACTGATGAAGGGTCGGGATGTCCGGAGGCAGCAAGACACGGAACAACCAGTAACAGGGGATTATATGGGGAAGGAAAAGGGGAGTGGTTTGGTGCACAGACCAATCAGGAGAGTCTGAGGGAAGAGGGACAGGGGTACAGACCAATAATAACATAATAGGGGAGGGTACAAAATTCAAACGAACCAATGATATATAACTCAAGGGGGAACAAAGGAGAAGTCTCTGGAACCAAGTCCATATAAGGGAGAAAAGGTGTGTGCTGGGCTAATCCTCTTCTTCCTTGGCTCATAATTAGTTCTTCTGCCACAGAGGCTCACCGTTCTGCTTCTTTCTGTTGCTGCAGCCCAGACAGCATAGGCTGTCCCAGCCTCCTGTGGTCAGCCTCTTAGCTACTGTAACTTGTAGGCATAGCCTGCCACAATTTTTTGCTAAGAAATATTTTGTAATAGTTTATTCTGGCTAAAGGTCACTGAATCTTACCTACTAGTGTGACTTTTTGTGTTAAAATATGGCAATAGTTGGAAAACAGAGCATGACTTAAAAAAAAAAAAATACTAGCTTTTAAACAAATCTGAGAAGACACTCTGAATAATAATTTTTAAAAAATAGTAAATTAATTTTTAGTGTGGATTTGAGGTGGGATGTGATGTCTTTCCTGCATTTGTATTTACTTCCACTAAGTGGAGCAGGCATACATGATTAGTTATGGAGATGTCATGACACACATCAAACCCAAAAGCACAGTTTAGATAGATAATATTAATAAAACATACAGCTTTTCTATGTTTGTAAAAGCTAGCATAAGAAAATACTTGTCTATTAAAAGAAAGAAGAATGGGTTAAAAAAAACCCAACCCAAAAAAAACCCCCAAAATCCCACAAACTAGAAGAAAACCTATGTTTTTTCTTCTTTTGAAGATGCTAAAATGTATCTTCATTGGGTTTGTTGGTTCACCTGTTACTCACTTGAGTTTTTAAGAATAAATGGATTTATTTCTTACTGTCTTATACCAAAGCACCACTCATATTAAAAACTAAATTCAGTGTTCTTTAAAGTTACTTTATAAAGGTCTATTGTATTGGGATGGAACAAATTTCCAGGTTACATGATGTTCCTGTTGTTTCTCCACACACAACCACATACAAATTATTAATATTATTATTCCATTCATAGCATTCAATTTAAGGCCTGATTATCATAATTTTTCAATTTTTATGTCATTTTCATTGCCAGTTCTGCAAAACAGAAGAAGTCCATGGTGAAACACCCTGCCTCAATTACTTCTTTATTTTATAGCTACCATTCCTGCTCACCCCGCACGTAATTAATAGAAGCAATGATAGTGCAATCCAGTAATACTTTATAGCCTTCCTTTGTATTACTTTATCTGGTGCATACCAGTCCTATTTGTCTCTTTCACATAGTCCATAATTCTAAAAGATTAGTCAGTGCACAACACTGCCAACTGTGTAATATTTTATATTAATCTCTACCCAACCTGCTAGAATAATTTATAATTTAACTCCTAGCATCTGGACAGAGCCCCATCTTCTATATTTAGTCCTTATATTAATATTATTATCTACATTTCAATACATTTTATGTAAAGGAGATGATCCCAATTTCATAAATAAGACCTTTTCTTTATCACTACATTTTGACAAAATACTTCTAGGTTACCACTGTTTAGAGAATTTTCCCCAAAAAATATTATAATAAATTCTTTTTTTTCTTCTTTAAGGGCTTGCTATCACCATCTGTTTATGGGCCAAAGTATCCTCGAGTTCTAGGAGTCCTTTTCTTCAATCCTGTCACTGCCTACATTGCAGACCTCCTGTTCAACTTCCTATGACTAAATTTTTTCAGGTTATTCCTGCAGTAGAATACTGTAAAAAGAGAGAAACTTAGATGCTGATTATGTTAGTTAATTGAACTTTGATTTTAAGAGATTTATTAATCTGTTCACTGTTTTTGTTTGGGTTTTTATTTAACCTTTATATTTTCCTTGTGTTTTCATCCCAAGCTCTTTTACCTTGGAAAACACTTGCATAATTATAAAGGTTGTCTTTATTTCTAGGACTAATTTTTCATTATCCAACTTAAGTAAGGAATAAATTTCATCCTTATTTCAGTCATTACATTCAGTTCTATGCTATGAATGAGTAAGTAATAGCTTCTCCTTTTAGCTATCAGTCATTTAGTCATAGAGATTTTTCTAACTCTTAGCATTGGATGCACTGGAAGCCTGATATAACAGCAAAGAAAGATAATAAAGAATCACCTGTGAAAACATCATTCTTATCTATAATTTGAATCATAATTTTATTATTGTATTATTCATTCTTTACCATGAATTATAGCCATTCACCAAACCTCTATTTAAAGACTGCTACAATTCCTTTGTGTGACACACCATTCATATGACAAACCTGCTCTTCCACAAACGTACTGTACAAGAATGCTATTGAATGTTTCTTTACATCTCATCTCTCTTCTGCATTCACACTTTTGTTCCTCCTAGTCAATTTTTTTTCAGCATTGAGTAATAGAAATATTATTTTCATCAGACAGCTATTCTCTTACCCTAACTCAAGAAAATATATGTTTAGTTTCTTCTTGCTTATTTCATTCTACTCCCATCTCTGCCATGCAATCACAGTTATATATGTCATGTATTTTTTTAATCACCTCTTTTCTTTGCCACAGGCATGATTTTCTCATCCTGTATGGTATTATTTAACAGAATATATGCAAAACTGTACGTGTACTACACAAGTGTACACCTTCATATACACACCAGTAAAAGAATCAGAGATCGTTGCCATGGCAGAGTTTAACAGGCTAGCAAGTCAGGCAAATTTTAAACCTTAAAACAAGATTCGATTGACATTTTGCAGCAGCACACTTTGTGCAAATGGCCACTTTTTATGCACATCATTACTTATTAGTTTGTGTACAAAACTGTTTGTCCATTACCGCATATCCTCATGGGAATATGCAATGCCATGGAACTGGTTGACATGCCATTAGCCTTTATGGCCAGAGTCCACAGTCACCGAGGGCAAGGTGATCACACCAGAGAGATCTTTCATGAAAAAAATCAGACCTGAAGTGAGCTTGTCTTTCTTCTCCAGAGTTTTTCACTCATTCATGGTACCTTTTGCTTCATACCTCTTTTTTATTTCTTCCAGTTGTCCTTCTGTTTTAGGTAGAAAGCAAAAAGGTGAAGCTAGACTCAGCTCAGCAGTGCTCAGAGACAACACACAAAGCAACCGGCACAAAGTGGAATGCAGTGTAGTGAAATCTACCTAGCCATTCATTTCACTGCCCAGTTTGGTTACTTATACCTTTAGAAAAATGTATCATTACAAAATGTTGTACTCACACACTTGATGAAAGTTTTTGACAGTTCTCTTTACATCTTGCTATGTTGCTCATTTGTGACTAGCACAGACCTTTCCCATGAGAATTTTTCTCTCTTTTCTTGTGTTTTTATAAACAAAGATAAAGTTTGGATGTTATTAAAACAGTTTCTCGAGATGTGCGCAGTTCGGGCCTGGCCAATAGGCTTAGGGGGAGGTTCGGACTGACCAATCTGAGTGACCTTTGAAAAGTCTATATAAGTTGGAAAAATAAAAAAATACAGATCTTTTATGCCACACTGAGTCGGAGGTCTTCTCTCTCTGCTAGCAGCTCAACAGCGACACTCATTAAGCTACTTCATTTATGAGTTGTTTGTTGTCTGTCTTCTTTTTCATCTGTCAGGAATCTGATTACAATTTGTGTAGGTAATTGCAATTGATAGTTCATTATACTTGCTTAGTGGAGCAGTACCCATAACCATATATCCAGAGCTGTCCATTCCGTGAAGGGCAATATTTTTGATACACAGACTAGATACTTCATGTGTATATGTTTGGGGCTACTAATTAAGTTTCCTAGTAATTCTTCAGCAAGCACTTTAATTTTTAAGATACTTAGGCCAACCCAAGCAACCACTACCTTGCTTTGAGAAATAGAAAATTTAATGTCGTAAAAATTTAAGGAGGAAATATTTTCCTATCTTTAGGAAACATATGCTGTACAAGTATGTAAGCACTTAAATAATTAATTATTCTTTCTTGTAGTACCTTAACACATGAGGTACCTTAACACATAAAGGAGTTAAGTAACAAAAAAAAAATTAAAAATTAAAAAAAAAGTTTTGATTAATACTGATATGATGAAATCTACATTTCCAAGGGACCAAAATTTTCATACATTTCACTGTAACATGATGAAAAGTCTTAGGCAAATG
Organism: Grantiella picta; assembly: GCA_013397955.1. Lineage (NCBI taxonomy): Eukaryota > Metazoa > Chordata > Aves > Passeriformes > Meliphagidae > Grantiella > Grantiella picta. Next base: position 425,316 of record VZRM01006430.1, on the reverse strand, counting down.
CAGGGTAAATGAGACTTGGAAATTGTCTTCTTTTTCATTACACATTTTTGTTTAAAGATTATTACAGGGTACAAGAGATACAAAATTAAAAGGTAAAAAAAAATATGAAAGGAAAAATTATTGGTAACGTCACAGAACAGTACTGATTGAACTTAAAGTGAGTTTCACTGCTCTTGGTTTTTTATTTCTCTTTCAAAATTCTTTCGTATTCAGAATAAACTCCATTTCAAGTCCAGCAGAACATATTCCAGCCTTCTCTGGAAATCCACAAAAGAGTAGTTACACAGGTAATCCTGTGGAAATGCAGATTTACTTATTTATTTACTTAGGTTTTAATTCAGCTCAGATTTGCACAGAGCCTTGATCTCTTTTTTCTTTTTTTTCTATTGTCTTGCAGCTTGAGATATAACTGTAGATTTCAATCTTTATTAATATTTCACTGTATAAAAGGGAAAAGAGGAAAAGCCTAAATCTTGCTTGCTAATTGTTGTAACTCTCCCAAAGAATTAAATGGAAAACTGTGTATTCAGCAAAGTGTATATGTAAAAAAAGGATGGCATAGACAAAACAAACATAGAATATTATGATTTTATGTAGGGAACCCAGTACAATTCCTCCTGTGTTAAAATATTGGTGAAAGAGGCTCTAGGATTCACCTAATCTCCTAACATTTTCCCAGAAATATCACTTGTAATATTCAAGGCTAAAAAAAACCATGTGTGCTTCATGGCACAACTTTCTACACACAAATCCTGTGGAATCCTATTAATATTTAAATCTGCAATATTCATACAAGCATTTTTCCTGCCAATATTTTTGGATGATTAATTTAAAACTTATCAACATATACTTGGAGGACAGGTGAGATATCAAAATGCACTGAAAGGTTCAGTAACTGTATTTCATCCAGGATACTCATTTACTGTAGCTGGCATATGAAGTCCCAGAGCTTAATTCAACTACATAGTTGAATTAAGAGTTGAGTTAAGGCACAATAACTAGGATCTGTAGGACAACTTAACCTTTCTGGATGAACAGCTAGAAGTCAGATTTGATGACACTAGCTGTCACAAAGGGTATTTCATATATCTGACTGTATCATTTGTCAAGCCTGTAGGTCAGAAGCGGGCATCTTCATTTAGGCATTTAAAAGTAGGTATTACAGTCTCGAGCTGAAACCTGCCCTTAGTACTGAGCTGACAAGAACTTACAGTGCCAGAACATAATTTTATCAGGTATTAGGATTCATGTTAAATGCTTTTACTGACTTGAGAGAAATGTGACTCTTTATTCATATCTGATCTGTATGAAAATTTTACAGACAGTTGATCCAGGTGTTTATAGATCTCTAAATGTGTCTCAACAGTGTTTTGATCACTTTCTGTGAAACTTAATAGTGCAGCCTGAGATCATCATAGTCAAAAAAGCTGCTGTTAAACTTGAACCCTATAGAAATACATTGTTTAGCACCACCTATCAGAACGTAAATTAAATTAGCCTTCCTGTAATCCACTACTTGTTCAGAGAAAAGACATAAAACAGACATGGTAATATCACTGTCTTTTTTATAATAAATTATAGGCTAAATATGTCTCAAAATGTCATCTATCTTTAACGCATCTTTTGGCCTAATCTCAAAAGCTCCCCCATCCACGAAGAGTGTCTTTACCACTGGTTTCCTTTTTCTCCTTGTGTCACTACATAGGTTAATTCAGGTGGGAAGAGAATGTAAGAAGTCTCTAGTCAATCCTCCTGCTTGATACAGGGCATGTCAGCTCCAAAGAGGTTTCTGTCCAGCTGGGTATTGAGAGTCCCAAGGCACAATCTCTCTGGGAAACCTTCTACACTGTGCAGTGGTCTTCAAGATCTCAGGTCCTGGTCCCTCAGTTGTCCCTCACAGGGCAAGTGCTCCACTCAGATTTTTCTGATGGCCTTTTTCTGAACTCACCCCACTTTACTGACATCTATCCTATTCTGAGGAGCACTGTAGCAATGTGGGGTTTTGGGATTCCATGTGCTCTCTTTGTTCCCCTGCCTTGTATTCTATTGGTTCATTTTAAAATATGCTGTACCTGAAAACCTGTTGGTGTGCACCCTTTTGCCAATCTTCCCTTTCTTCTCCTGGGACTGGCTCTCAGAGAGCCAGACCCCGCCCCCTTCCTTTCCCCTTAAAAGCCAGCGCCTGGGTCTGAGAGAGGTCTTTTCTCCGGGCTGGCAGCCCCTACCCTGTCCTTGCCTTTCCTTCCCCCCTTCTCCTCCCCTTCAACCCCTCTCCCCGTTACCCCAAATAAACCTCCCTGACAGAACAGAGATGAGTCCAGGTTCGTTCCTTCATCTTACTTCATTTCCTGCTAGAATTTCTGTGGCCGGAGACTCATGCCACGCTGAGCGCACCCTGGGGGCCGCCCAGCCCGGACTTGGTGGAGATACATGCCGGGGAGACCTCGATTTGTAAGGCCGCTGCTTCCTGTCGTCCTCCTGCAGAGAGAAACATCAGAGCACCAAGCTGTGTGTAGTAATATTGGTGTGACCTAGCATTTGAGAGGTAAAGGGGATGATAATCACTTCCTTGGACCTGCTGTCTGTGCTGCTGGTAACACAACTCTGATTGCTGTTGCCATTTCTGCTGCAAGGACACATTGCTGACTCCACTGTCCTCAGGGACTTTTTCCCAAAATTGTTCCCTGGGTTGTCTGTATCACTGTTGAATTTCCCAATGTTCTTGGCCTCTTCCTACAGTCTGACACTGTTTCTGTGGCTGACAGGGGCCCCACTCTCATATTGACAGGTCATTCCACTTATACAGTAAAAAGAAAGCTTCATGAGAGCAAACTGTGTCTTCACCAGATAATTAACACAGATTTTGAAGAAGATATATTGATGTTTCCCAAAACACTGCTAGAGTTAAGTGTTAGTATTCTAAAATATTTTGTAAATAGATGGAATTACTTTGTGTGAAGTAGTCTACTTTTGTGTACAATGATGTCTGATATTTATAAATATGCACATATGTTTTACTAGAAAATCCCTAATATAATTTGATTCATAACATTTTGATTTGAAGCACGAAAACATAAGTAGCTTAATTCAAACTAAAAAAATTATGAAAAGCATGCTAAGCATTCCTAAGAGATGTTCAGAATGTAATGATGCACCATTCAGACTAGTCAGTATTAAAGCTAAAGTCTTTGAAATGAAAATCTGGAAAAGCATTTTGGGTCATTTGTAAAGATTCTTTGCATATTACACAGCTGATATAATTTCCCAGCTTTAATGGCAGTATGCTGGTGAAAGGAAAATTTTTTTTAAGACGACCCAAGAAGAGAAGGAAGGAAACAAGACATGAATAAAATAATTCTGCAGTTTAATCCAAGAATTAACTTGTATTCCTCCTACTTGCTACCCTTTAGACTCCTGAAACTTTGGCAGCATGAGCTCCTCAGCTGTGTAATTACATCTCACTGCATGGATTGGTACTGGTAGCAAACCATTAAATCATAATAAATTTGTGAAAGACTTTTTTACCAGATGAAAACTATGCACTGCTTGGTAGATTCCCTTTATTTAAATCTGACGCTTCAGCATCTGTAAATTATTCTTTGAATATCTGAACATATTTTTGTTGATGTAGTCAATTCACATATTCTTACTACATCCTGCTACATCAGAGATGTGTAAAATGTCTAAACAGATTTCATTTCCACACAACACTCCGAAATCATTAAGGGGTTTTTTGGATTTCAAACGTAGAAAAATTTTTTAAAAAACCGTCTGTAAATCAGGAAGTATGAAATTCTTCATTATTTTCATATGGAAAATAAAGGTCTTAAGCTAACAAATGTTATATATTGATTTGGAAGATTGTACCTCTGGGTTTGCAAGAGATTTTCAAATATATTTTTACTTTTCAAACTTTTTAAAATATATTTACACCAGATACTTGAGTTTAGATTTCTCTGATCAGCTACATACTTCTCTTAGTAAATTGGTCGCTTTAGGCTCTCTTTGAAAACACTGGGAAGATTTATAATTTTGTATCATATTATGTCTGCTTTTAAAATAGTCTTACATAATAAGTAGTTCAGAAACACTTATTTTCTTTTCAATGACTACAAGTAATACCTGATTAGTCAGATATAGACATCTACATTACATCTGTCTAAAGCTAGGTGAGATGAATCCCACTTCAGCTGAAGAAATCAATGAAAATTTTAATGTAGTCATGGTTTATGTCCTTCTGGAGCAGGAGCAGGAATTGCTAGAAATAAATTAATTAAGAAGTTAAAAATATACATATAAATACATAACTTGCAAATTGAGTAGCTATTAACTCTACAGGCTGTTGCTATAATTTTTTTAACCTTCTGCAGCAAGTATAACTCTTTTGCGTTTTTTCCCATCCATTTCATTGGGTAGCTGAAGGAAAAAAATTATTTCAAAATCTTCTGAAGCTTTCTGTAAAAACAATACCTAAATGTTAAGAATATTTTATTTCAACATTTCCATCTCCACTTTCAATATGTAGTGTTTAGAGGTGGCAAGGAGCAAGAAATCAGAGCTGTGATATACCTTTGGTACAAGAGCAAATGTTTCAGTAATATAAAAGGAAAATTAATATGTGGAAACATAATGGTTTCATGTGTCGGCTGCTAATACCAGCATGTTCTAGTATAAAATAATTGTTTGAACATAAAACATGTTACACAGAGTTGCATTTCTAAAAGCACCAGTTGTCCTTGCACAAAAACAACTTGCCTGCAGGTGTTATCTTTCTTCATAATACATAGTGTTTCAAATAATTTGTGATCTATTGTATCTAAACAAGGACAAACTTTCAAAATACTGAGTTAAATTCATTACCTTCCAAATTTTTTAATACCAATATTAACATCTAATTAAAATTTTTCTTCTTCATTTATCAGTTTAGCTCCTGCTGTTTTTCAATACTTTATTCCATTCTAATCACTTTCTTAAATTATTTCTTTATACCCCAAATAATTTAAAATCACACTTCTTTTTGAAGTTAACAGACTTCAAAAGTGGGAATAGTAACTTGAGAGAAGTCTATAATTTTATTCAGAGTCAGAGATAAGTCCAAAATGTAGAGAAGACTACCGATACAGAATTCTTTATACTTGACTATTCCTCACATAGAAGCTAAATTTTGATAATTTATAATAGCTAGTTCACCAGTTATGCAAATGTAAATGTAATTGAAGTAAGAAGGAAAGAAATTCATTGATATCATAATATAGGAAGTGACACAGAGTGACATCATTGAAGGCCCTGTGATTTAAGGTTCCTGTGCAGAGTGATGACTAAAAGCAAATTGCATATAAAGTTTCTCCAATTTCATTTTATATTAATATTTTCATCTGAAAACTGAAAATTCAGGAGTTGCTTCAGAATGGCAATCTGTCATAAGTTAGGCAGCTGGAAAATCAAAGTATTTTCACTTACTGACTTCAATCCACTTGAGTCACAGTCTTTAGAACTAATACACTAACAACATTGTTTATAAACACCATAGAAGTATGAAAATACTCATTCACAATTTTTCATACTGTATGGAAAATTTTTCATTATGGATGTATATTACTTTGATCTTTCAAAGAAACTAAAAACTTTACTACAGAGAAAAGAACTTTTAAATATGTTACTTGGTATTTAATTCACATCATAAATTCTGTACTGTTATACCTAAACCCTACATTTTTTCATATAGGCAGTTTTTGAAGCATACTTTCTATCTGGCCAGATACATCCTACCTACTTCTTTTGCAATTTGGCTATAACAGGTCAAAATGCAGCTTATAATTATCTGGAAGGTAAAGCACAAAAGCTTAATTAGATTGCTTAACTATAGATATGTATTGTCATTTGAGGTCCTCTCATCTGTGGTAGCTGGCCTCCAGCTTCTCTTTTAGGATGGTGTAGATATCCCATTGGCTCCATGATGTAACTGTCAGCCCCCAGCAGCTACCAGAGGAATTTTAGACAACAATGCATGGAAGCTTAGGATCAGCCAAATGGAGTCCTACTTCCCTGAACTCCTATTTGTGCACACTGAGGAGTAAGTAACTACCAAGTGGATTAAAAGTGGATATTTACTGAAGCTGATAATTTCTAAAGTATTCAAGATATCAGCCTAGGGCTCACAAATAAGACCTACAAAACCTCGAACCTTTCTGAAAACAAAACTGCATACCAGATAGGGAATCTCTGATAGCACTAAATACCTGTCTTTAGGCAACTGTCATATGAAACCTACCTTAAATGTCATTGATATCTCCAGGAGTGTCTTTGTGCCTGATGAATTGTGACATCTATATAAGAAATTCTGTAAATTATCCAAGAGTATATTTTTGCCTAAGTTACAGCTAACATTTAAAAATGTGAACCAATGAACTGTACTTTATGCATATTTCCAGGAACAAAACAAACTTGGGAAAACATAACCATAGGTTTTTATGATTAGGTTTGACTGGAAAATATTTTGATTTTCTGATAATCAAGGCCTTAAACTTGTATCCACTAATTCCTAATGAAAAACATTTAGTATCTTGTTGAGTGAAAACTCGATGAAATAATACCTAATCTTGTTTTCTTTTTTTTTTTTAATTATCATTCTTAATTTTCTTGAGTGTATTGCCTATTTTTGTCACTTTTCAAGACCAAACAAATTATTTTACCATGACATCACTGAAATAGAAATCTTAACTGCAAGAAATATTTTAATTTTAAATGGACATTGTTATTATTGCCTTTTGAAGTATAACAAACATGTTCTTGATCTGCTGCCTGCTATGAGACACAAAGCAGAAAGTCTCCAAAATCAAACTATTTTTTTCTTTGATGCTATCTTAACAAGCACATTGCATCAAGTCGTCCTCTGACACTGTAAATGCATTAGTTCAAAAGTAATTTCACTCAATCAAAAGTAGTTCAAAAGTAAGTTCACTTCCAGTTTTTCTGCATATTCTTTATTTTATTTTTCTGATCAACCAAGAAGCTTTGACATATATAAGGGAAAAGAAAATATAGTATGTTCTGTACAAACATGTTTGATTTAGTTTTTGATATAGCAGGTGAAAATGGAATGTCCACTTGAGAAGATCAAGGTTCAGTGCAAGATTGAGTTTTGAAAAGAATAAACTTCATTTCCCTTTAGACTACAGGGAGAAGCAAAAAAAATATAGCAAGTAATATGTCAGAATTATATCTCAGACAGCTAGAAAACCCTAATCTAATCTGGATCAAGCTACTCGGATGAACCCAAGTTCTCATTTCCTGACTAAGGTTTATCTAGTCTCAGATGTAAAGCAGGACTGATGCTGGAAAATCATTCCATCATTTTTCATGAGAGATTTTGAGGCCTCTTCCTTCTAGGAAAAGTGTATTATATATTAAAAAAAAATCACAAAAACCAAAACTGTAGTTTCTATTGCTTTTCTTTTTTGCCATCATGACTATATGTGAAAATGTACTTTTTCATTATTATTGTGATACCCTTCTGTGTTGCTTAGTTAATTCCTGGGCAACGTACCAGCATTTAAATACTGCTGTTAATAAGAATACTATTTAAAATGTGATGAGACAATAAGAAATTGCATAAAGTAGCATATGTTTTTTTACAGTGTAAATGTATGACAGACTTCATTTTTAAGGTACCAATGGAAAAGTCTGACTGGAATTTTCAAGGCAGAAAATATTGGACATGTGTGCCACTTTATTGTTTTTTGTTTCACTGTACTTGTGAGAGGTAGGACTCAAATTACTCACTGAACAATGTGTTGTGCACATCTGGAACCTCCATGACAAACAGCTTACCAAATAATTTCACTTTCTGTTTTGAGATAGTTATGGCAAACAAAGTGCCTTGAATGTTCTAGGATGTATCCTCCATAGTAACAGAAAGTGTCAAGTAGGAAATCAGGATCCTATTAAACACTGGTTTCAAGGGAGTTTTTCTATGAGCACATTTATTTTACAGACTGTTGAGGGCTTTTTTACATTTATGATTTTAAGCTTTTTTGTAAGCTTTTGCTTACTTCACAAAAGTAATTTCATATTACATTCTTCCATTATGAAAACTGAACTTGTTTCTAGATTTCTATGAAATCAAAGAACCACTAATGCTTTTCCTTTTTCCTCCTGTGGCAGAACAGGCAACCCATCAGGCACTTTCATCAAGCAGCAGCTCCTTCCCTTCAGTCTGGGAGTTGCCCATCTGACACATCTGGTTATCCCAATGACCATCCAGGTCTGGCACATGGAATTTGTTGGTGAGAGTTTTGTGCCAATGTGAGGAAACACGGGTGTTTGCTCAGCTTCAAGTCCATACTGCAGCCCCCTAGGGGCTGTGTGGCCTGAGCAGTGATTGTGCCTCCTGGTTGTTTTGAGGTACTACACTCCCAGCTGGAGTTCAAACCCAGGCAGACTGAACCAGGCAACTTTTATGGGGATGTGGTAGGGATGATCAGCAGCAGCGATCGACATTGTGGCATCTGGGCAAGGTAGGAATAAGAGGTAGGCCGTTTTATAGACAGAAGTTTGCAGGTAGTAAGTAAAACTTTTTTATTACCCCAAAAATGGAACTAAAGAACATTTGCCTGCCATTACTTTGATTACTTTGCTTATTCTACTCCAACTTGCCAAATAATGCATTTCAATGCATTTAAAATTCCTTTAATGAAACCTTTCTCTCACCTCTAAAGATAAGTGCCTTTTAGACTAAGCTCTTCAGGGCAGGGACTAGGTAATTTTATTGTGTATGATTGTGGGGCTTTTTACACCATGAGCCCTCCTTGAAAATTGACTTTAATCAGCAATAATAGTACTGCACAAATTCTTAAAATTTAGCTTTACTGGAAAGTTTCCACTGCAAAGAAAATGACAAGTGAAACTTATTCTGATGAATAGCAGCAACACAGAAAAGCATCAGAATAATTGTAATGGCTAAGTTCTGCTGGCTGCTGTGTAATGTAATGAAGTCAGTGCCTGCTGTGGCCAGATAAATCAAATATTGCTTTATGGTATGCAGCTGGACTTTTTAGTCAGATTACTCACAACAGTGCTGCTCCCATTATGGCCATTATGAACAGCACATTCAAAACATAAATAAATACACAATATGCTAATGTAATTTTGTGATGATTTAGTAGCAGCATGCAAAATGTGCCCAGTTGCTGCTGGGTAGGCAAAGGAAATCTTACTGGCCAGAACATGAGCATCTATCAATCTTCATACTTCAGTTACCCAAGGTCAAAATAAGAATCTTATCGGATTTTTTTTCTCTTTCTATGATCTTTGGGATCAATACCCAAGGGTAGAAAACATTTGATGGTGTTTATAGTGCAAGTGAAACAATGCTTCAAGTGCAGTAGGAAGACTTCAATCATTTCACCACACCCAGAGGCTTTCAGCACATTTAGAATAAGTAAACCGTTTCTACAGACTTCTCAGGGCAGTTTCCTCTAAGGTGAATGTCCTATGACTATGTGAATCTATCAGCCACTTGCAGATAAATTTCATAAACGAGCTACAAGTCTAAATGATATGCAATTCCTACAAATTTTGTGCCACTGTAGCGGAACACCAACATTTTCAATGTATGAAGAAAAAAGTAGTTGTATCTCAGCTTATTACCAAACAGGCAGCAGTCAGATGGCCAGGCAGCACCTGCTTCTTGCTCTTAGATTAGTGCAGGCATGCAGTCGAAGCATTCACATAATATATTTCCATTTGTTCAAAAAGGTAATGTAAAAAGAAATATTTTATGTTTTCTCAGCTTTTAAAAAGAGATACTTCTTTACATCTAAGCCAGATTCAAGGGTCCATTGTACTAAATCCTCTGTAGCATACTGTTACTAACCCTGTATAAATTTAGATAAAGTTAATTTAAGTAATATATTTTATGTGTAGATTCCTTGGCTGAGTTCTGTAAAATGATAGAGGCCTGAACTTTTGTAACTTCTTAACTAGTATCTAAAGAGAAAATGCTGGTGCAATATAAAACACTGCTAGTTCTGATAGTAGCATTGATATTTGTGTCAGTATTCTTTTACCTACATACAGAAGGAAAACTGGTTTTCTTCCTGTGTCCACCTTTGCAGGAACAAGATCTCTATTCTGTTATATTTTTTTTTTTAAATAACAAACTAGAGTAGTCATAAACCACTTTCAAATACAAAAAGCTGGTATACATAGATGTGCTTTGTTAGGATCTTCAGGAGGTGTTTTCCTTGCTGCAATCCAGAACTGTTGCAGTCCAATGGACTGCAACTGCTGTCTGGCCGGGTTTTGTGCCGCCCTCCACCAGAAGCACCAGCTAGCTTACTGTGGCACAGGTACAGCCAGCGGGTGGGTCGCCCTGAGTCTCTTGAGNCCAAGCAGTAACAGAACTTTCCAGAAAAATAGGGGGGGACATGCAAACAAGGAGGATGGACAGCAAACTTCTGACCAATCAACAACTTAGAAAACTTGAACTTTGAGGGAAAGGCAGAGAGTCACAGCTCAATCTAAACGGCCAGTTCCTCTTCGAAGGACTCTAACTCCTCGGCAAGTGAATCTGGAAGGGTCAATTCATTGATGGCTGGAGGTTCCACTGCTTGGGCCTCTGCACAGAACTGATGCTGCATTTCATGTGCTCTTTCTCTGCAACCAATTCTTCTGGATCACCAGGTGATTCACAGTCCTCTCTGTGACTGTCAAGTTTAAGCCTGACCTCCATGAGGCTTACTTGGTCAAAGTGATTTTATTTTTTAGGTGCTGAATAAAAGCACATCAGTACTTTCTATCTCCAGAGTTCATTATGGTCTGTCAATGATATGTGAATTTTTATCAGCAACAGTCCAGTTCTGAATATTGTTTATATTTCAGCAGAGACAGGCTGAGTTTTAGATCTTAAATTGAAAGTAGGTCAGTGGAGCAGTAAGAATTATCAGAAGCTGAAAGGTGTCAAGAGAAGGTGGCAGGACATATGGGACACTGCAGAGGTGTCAGGGACCATTATCAGGTGGTAGAAGTAGAGGTACAGAGGGTATTCTGGATAAACAGAGGAACTGTTACTGTTAATGGGAATAGCTGCCATTTTCATCAAGTCCAGCAAGGTGCTGAGGAAACAGGTTTGTTCCAGGTCCTGTGGAAAGAGCACTTAAGAAATAAAAAGCTAAGGGCTCAACGCTATGTCTAGCTTCCCAGAAAACAGATTTTTTTGGCGTGAAGTTTGAATTTTCTCAAAGAAAATGGCAAAGCATGTCAAATAACACTACTTTCTGCAATGTGTTTGAATTTGCTATCTTTGACTTTGCCTCTGCAATTTACATTGCATCTCCATTAGGTACAACAGATGACAAAGTTCATGTCTGCCTATAAAATTCTGGAAATAATAGCTCCAAACAATTGCATTTCAAACATATCTGACAAGAAAATGACAGAACTTGTGCTCCACAGATGTTACTCCTGCCTTTAATGCACTGCTGCTCAGATGCAGAAGCAATGAGTACCATATAAAAGCTTGCAGAGAATGCAGTTAGGATATTCTCAAGTGGAGTGCAATACCATTCAGAAATGCAAAACCAAATCCATGGTCAATTTAACCTCCAGTAAAACCCTTGAAATACGACTGAAGTAGAGCTTGAATGATATACATGAAAGTGTTTTGGCTCTCTGTAGCACACTGAATTTTACCCATGGTGATTCAACGACAAGCCTAGCCTATTGTCATTCATAGGGAAGTGACTAATAATTTCTTCATAACAGTTCCACTTGTAAATTGAAGTGCCTCTCACTCACAAAGATAAATAGCAAATCATAATCAGTCATGTATTTCCACATAAAGAATACACATTTTAACTTGACTATATTCTTTATTTTATGGCTGTGAAGAAAAGCTATCTTATACACAAGAGTGCCATGACTGCTTGATGTATTTTAATTTATTGTGAAGTTAATCTTCTTTTTTTTTTTTACTCCTGCTACTACTGAAAATAATTAAAACAAACAAACACAACAAAACCAAAAACAAAACCGAAACAAAACAAAAACAAAAAAGCAAAAAAAAGAAAACAGGGAAAATGTCAACAATAAGGCATCTATACTTTTGGTGATTTTGACAACCTTGAAAAATCACAATAACAAAAGATATATTAAACTGTCATGCTGAAATTTGCCCAAGGAATAAGGAAGAAAATTCAAAAGGGAATAAGACTGGGTTTTTTTTCTCTTTCACTTGTTTCCATAAAACCAAACAGAATACTGAGGGCAGTATGCAAAAATAAGTTTTTTCAATGATCTTTTCCACATGACTGTATCCTGTCCTGGATTTTTTGACCTATTTTTATACATTTGGTTCTAGCTAATGAAACAGTCAGTAAGATGAATCAGGAAACTTTAAAAGACCAATTCAACCTTAAATTATTTTACTATTTTCAGTAACATAATCGTACTATATAACTGGAAATAGGTTGATTTAAAAAAAAAATGGAGTAAGAAATGAAGTAGCTAAATGGTGAAGCTATACTCAGACCTATCAGGGTCTTGTTATAAACATTTTGAATCTGTCCCTCATTTTAAGCATCAAAATGGATTATAATTAAATCCTTTTAAAACACTAAAGATATAAAAGTTGTATTAAATTTTCAAAAGAACCATATAATGAAGAACAGTGTATATTTGAATCTGACCAAACATTGCACAAGATTGTTATAAGGAAGTTGCCTATGACATGATTTGCTTCAGCAACAATTTTGACCATGGCTGCAGCCTATCTTACTTTTGACTCAAACAAAGATCTAAAGAACTATTCATCATATTTACCCTTGTTTCAATTGTTATGTATTCTCTTCTATTCCCATATTAAATTTTATTTATTTATGAAAAAATATTATTTTTATTCCTACTATTAAAAATAATAAAATCAAGAGTGAGGGGTTGGACTGCAACTCATTAATTTTTTTTATCATGTAGAGGGTATTCAGCAGTCATTTCAGTTGCCCATATAGAAATATATCCTGTGTGTTTAAACACCCCTGGGTACCTTCCTGTTCTTCAAGCACTGTAATAAATAAGCAGTTAATGCCTGGTAGGCCCTGCTTGGTACCTACAAGATTTGTCTCAGGTAATGCATGCCATCTTAAATGAAAAAAGATGCCTGGGTGTAGACAACGAAAGACCACCTCTAAATCAATAAGATTTTCACTTTCTACAAAATGCTGGTATAAGACAGTCGTCAACACCACCTTAAAATAAAAAAAAAACTGCTTTTTGCACAGATTGCGTAAAGAGACAGGAAATATCCAGAGAACAGTAAATCAGACGTGGCCCATAACCACGTAAGCCCTCTGCTGCTTTTGAAATATTTCACTAGCAATACTTTGGGTCAAAGGATGTCCTCATTAATTATATCTTGGCTGCTTACAAGCTGTACCATCATTACAACATTGTTGTGTCTTTTCTGCTTGTGGTATTGTTTAATGTCCATAAATATAAAACCTCTCTTGATATGAAAAAATTACTCCTCATATCCCATTTTTGTATCATTTTATACAAGCAATGCAAGTTACAACTAAAAATGGTAGCCAAAAGTCATCAGTAACTGATAAATTTTGCTCACAAAATAGATAGAAATTTAAGCAATTTATGATCCTTTCTGGATGATCATAAATTACTGCAATCTCCTCACTACCAAAACCTTACCACATGAACCCAATACAAATATAATCTGCTTTACTTTCTGTTTTCTTTTTCCATAAAACTCTTTAAAAGAACACTTTAAAGAAATTATGTAGTTTCAAGTTTCAAAATTTGAAAATGGACCTGATAAAGAGAAAACAATATTAGCGGTGGTACTATTGCTGACATAAAAATGTGAGATGTATAGATATGTATATTTTTTGTTTATTTGCTTTTTTTTACCTTTATATGAAGGCCTAGAAAATAGAAAAATATAAGGAGCATACTAATGTTTGTAGTTTCCCAATCACCTTTCTGTGCATGAACTAATGTCATCATACAAGAGAGGCTCAGTTTAGCAATTAGTCTCTTTAACCTGCATATTTGAGTTCCACAAGGTAATAAAGAAGATGGAAATATCTTCTTTCCCACCATTTCCTCTAGCTTACCTGTGAGATAGATTTATCTACAATTTGAACAAAAAGAATCAAAGCACATTTAAAAGAGAGCTGCACCAGGCTCTTCCTCGATTTCTTGACATTGGACGATAAGGAGTGTTCTGTGAGGCTTTTGTTATTCATGGAAGAAAATACAGATGAAAATATTTCAGTGGTGCCAGTGAGGATAAATATAAGAATCATTAAGACAACAATACAGGTTTCTAAGAAACAATCATGATTATGTTTCATTGTGGGATATGCAGAAATAATTTTCTATTGAGATAATTAATTTTGTGACCAATACAAGAAGTAAATTCAAAACACTATTAACAAAAGAACAAAAAAAGTCTAAACAGCTCCTTTCTTTTAAACTGAAGAATAAAACTACTTCTAACATCATTAAGGACAAAACAGTTTTAAGTGTATTTTTTGCAGTTACTACAGATCAGCAAACACGATGGCAATCACTGATATACTTTCTCTTTAGTGTCAGTAGTTGCTAACTTTCTTGTTTTATATTCATTATATTTTTTCTTATTCCAGGTAGCTACTGAAACATTGGAGTATCTGCATACTTATGGCTTACATCTGCTGCAAATTCAGTGTGCTGATGGAAGCTATAAGCCTGTTTCTTAAATCTTTCAGTGAATATTTTCATGATGGTTTAAAAAAAACATACTTTGGTCAATATGCTTCTTTAGAACATATATTTCCTAATTCTTCTTAAATGCATTTAGCTTCGACTTAAAAAGTTACAGCAGATGGTAAGAGCAGAGAATCTCAATATCAGTGCTTTAGCAAGTATGGTGACAACTACATTTTCAACTGTGTATAGTTGCAATCATGAAATTACAAGAGTTTTGAAATACTTAAAATACAGTGAGAGCTTTTTGTGTGAAATAATAAATGCTGAAAGATTTTTGACAGTTTCAGACTGCACTATGGGTGAGATTGCTAGATATCCTCGGTTACCTCTCTCACGGGTGTTGCAAATCCCCAGCACATGGTAGTGCCAAGGGATCTGCCTGTGGAAACTCTCCTAGAATCTTAGACTATCCAAGCTGGAATGGACACATCAGCATCATCTAGTCCAGCTCCTGGCTTTGTGCACGACACCCAAGAATCACACCATGTGCCTCAGAGCATTGTCCAAACACTTCTTGAGCTCAGGCAGGCTCCGTGCTGTGACCACTGCCCTGAGGAGTGGTATTTCAGAGACCTATATTTTTGCTATTAAGTCTGCCCTTTCCTGACAGGATGAAAAGCTTAGTAAAACCTACAAATTATCTATAATCTCTCCCTAGACTACTCAGGGGTCACTTTAGGGTCTCAGGCTATATTAAGAAATGAGAAATCTGTTCTTTTTTTTTTCCTTTTTAGAGTAATACTCATGATAATGAGCTGAGCATGCATAATAAAAAAAAAAGATTCAAAATGGTCTTTTACTTTCCTGAAAAGTGGCTAATCACAAGTCATAGTTGTGCAACTGCTTCTTTTCAGAGTTTGCCCACTTCCTGTATGTAATTTATTAACTATTTAAAATATCTGTTGGAGTAGACATGAGTGGTAACAGAAATATAGAGCTGTAATAAGATCAGTCCCTTTAGTAATAAATATTTGGCTTGAGATAATTATTACACTAGAAGTGGTTTTGGTTCTGCTATTGATTAGAGAATTAATGGCATTTCTCTGTTCTTTCAAATTTATTGCAATTCATATGCAAATGCACTGAAAAAAAATTTCTCTGACTCAATTTGTGCAGCGAAGTTGTAAAAACAAACCACAGTCAAAACAAAACAAAATTGCTTTGTACTAACGAAAACATCAAACTTCAGGGTCATATCTGCTCAGAAAGTGAGAAATCCCACAGGACACCGGGTTAGGTCTTTAGAAACAATAATACTCTGATTAAATAACAATGTTCATTTAGAGACTTGTTTAGAGGAGCAACCAGACCAACTTTTAATGCCCCCAGTGCATCATAACAGAAGCTGTTTTCCTCTACCATAGGACTTCATAAGATCACCTCTTCTATTAGAGAGTTTTTCTCAGTGTCATTTCCTAATAGAATCTTAACAGACTGTAAATCATAAAAGATAGTTTATGATCACCCACATAAATTACTACACAGAAGATTTATTACTGAACATAATTCCACTCTTTAGGCAGAAGACTATTTTCAATGTGCAAAGAAAAAAAAGTTTAATTTATCATGTTAGATCTTACTGTAGCAGAAAATTTTGCCATATGTGTTTAATAATATGAAAATATATAAAGTGGTAATCAAACCTTTATGCAAGATGAAATGATCTAATACATTAAAATTGGATGCTCTAAAATATTTCCTTGTTAAATCTTTCAGTGATTGATACTGTTCAATGGATTAATGAGATTCAATACATATTTGAAGTATTAGTATATTATTTTCCTTTTTAACTGCAAACTATAAAAATTACAGCACATTATTTTAATTTTGTATTTGAAAACAACTGTGACATTTTCAAATTTAGCACTATGTAAAGTTATAGTCAGTACAGATATACACAAGTATTATATTACATAAAAATATACGCAGAAAGTATGAAAACAGAAAAAGAAGGAAAAAACCATGGTAATTTAGAAGGTTTATTTCACTCTGCTGATCAAAAATACATATCTTTAAAAAGGTCTGCTGAAAAAACTGTGGTGTCTGTATTTTCTTGGTGTCAAACCTTTTGCTTCTTAGTGAAATTTTGATCCTCCCTGTATTATATTCACTTACTCTTTTGTTATATTTACCACTTACACTTAGTAACTATTTCTGTTCACTGAAAACCTTTTCCCTTCATGTTAGGCCAAGTTTTAAATTACATCAATTTTTTTCACTGGTTTTTCTGGATGTAGGTCTTTTCTGGAACAGTAATTATTTATTAATATATGAAGTAGCCAAAGCAGACTCCTGGTGCAACTATAAAGTAATGTGCAAATATTATTAAAATATTTACCTTAAACTCATGCATAGACATGCTGAAATAATGTAATGGAAGTAGTGCGTAATCATTTTGTAACATGCTGAAAATGTTAATTACACAATTATTACTCAAGAATGTGTTAATATTTTATGAGAAAGTTAAGCATGAGGAGACAAATATAATGTGTAGTCACAAAGATGCAAATGGAGACTTGTGATAGCAATACAAAGATGCAAATGGAGACTTGTGATAGCAGTACAAATAGGAACACAGAAAAAATGTTCAAGTAGTAAGATCTATTAGATCAGAGTGAAGGTTGCAGAAGCCAGGAGAGAGGGCTGTTAGAACCAGAACTATCAAGGTGCCTGGTGAAATTGGGACAAGCCCTGCTCCCCATAAAAACATCAAATATGTCAGGCCATATGAGATCACCACCCCTTTTTTTGGGGAGAGAGATGAGGAACATAAACCTTAGTTGATGCTTAGGGACAATCAGGAGTGAAAGAGGACCACTTGATTTCAGCTTCCCTCCTCAAATTTCTATTAAGTCATGCCACCTCAACCTCAGGAACCAATGACATAGCCATCAGTGTTGATTGCATAGGATAAACAAGGAAGGCTGAAAAAGAAGGGTGACTAAGCAAGGTACAAGGATCCCCCTTCATACAGCAAGTGGACAACTTCCCATTTAAGACTGTGAACATGAAGTTTTTAATTTCATATATGATGTATTATTTTGTGACTCTCTCATTTAACTTGGCAATAAATCAAGCTGTTCTTATTGCTGTACTGTGCTGGGATGCCTTTTATTATTACTATCTGTATAACTTACATTTTAGCATCTGGTTCAAGTTCCTCACATTGCAACAGATTTCGAAGAAATGTGTTCAGGAGCACAGGAGTCTATCCTAGTGAACATGGAGTCACTGGTCTTTGTAACAAGCACAAGATTTGTGTCTATCTAACAAAACATATCTCAGGACTTTTCATGATCTTCCTAGGATTTTATTGGCCTGCCATAAACTGTGATTGAGTTTACATAACCATCATAGGCGCTATCAAACAACATGTTGACTATTACCCAATCTGATTTAGTTTCTATCTGGCTTTATACATTAGGTAATGCTTACTGTGGCATATTGGTACTGAGCTGATCATGGTAGGCAATTCAGCCCCACACATTCTTTGCTCATTCCACACAGTGGAATGGGGGAGAGAACCAGGAAAATGCAAAATCCATGGTCGCTCAAACAAAGTGAAAATAAGGAATTCATTCACTACTGTTCAGTTATTTTTCATTAAATGAGCCCTCTATGACTTCAGAATCAGAATGAAGTGTAGCAGAATACACACCTGATATGACAGCAAGGACCTTGAAAACACAAACAGAACACAATAGGCCTCAAAGGCTATAAGTTAGAAGAATTAGTTTGCTGTTCATTATAGTAGTATAACCTTGGCAGTTATGCTGCCTGTTTAAAGCCAGTATTAGAGACATAAAGGGATTAAACCCTGCGTTTCCAAAACATGAAAGAGACCTGGTACTTCATAAATTAAAATTCAAGATTGTATGAGAGTAGTGAATGTAGCAACGTGGGTTTTTAGGATTCCATGTGCTTCCTTTGTTTCCCTGCTCTGTATGCTATTGGTTCATTTTGAAATATGCTCTGCTGTACCTGAAAATCTATTGGTGTGTTTCCCCTGCCAATTTTCCCTTCCTCCTTCCGGGACTGGCTCTGACCCCTTCCTTTCCCCTTAAAAGCCAGTGTTGGCATCGGAGAGAGGTCTTCCATCTCTGCGCTGGCAGCCCCTAAACCTCCCCTGCCTTCCTTCCCTTCTCCTGCCCTGTAACCTTCTCCCCCTACCCCAAATAAACCTCCCTGGCAGAACAGAGATGGAGTTCCAGTTCGTTTCTTCATCCCACTATTGTTTCCTGCTGAATTGATGTGGCTACGAGACTCACGCCATGCCGCAGGACCCCGGGGGCTGCCTGCTCCAAATCCGGTGGAATTACGCGGACCAGGGACCCGGTCCGGGGGGGCAGCCATCTCCTGCTGCCCTCCCGGACCCTGCCTCAACAAGTGAAGAACAAGGTGTAGAGTGGATCAGCAAGCATATAAAAATGACTATGTGGTGATCTATGATATAAGATGTAACATTGACATGGCGATCCTGTATCTCCTAGGGAACAATTGTAATGACTAACCATAATATTTTTCTTCTTTCTTTCTTTGATTTTCAGACGAGTTCTGACTTGTCAATTACAGAATCTAGAAGGGCACTGAAAAGAGGAGTCTATCACCATAAGATATGTAAATACTAAAAATTTTATTTATAGAACTTTCTTGTATATAATTTGAACTAGTTCTTAAAATGAATATTATTGGACTGAGACAAACTCTTTGTTCAGATGAGCAACATTTAAGTTTGACTAATAAGAAAAAAATTACACATAAACTCAGAAATTGCACTGTAACAAGCTGATGGAGAATTGTGGTAACCTACTCTATAACCAGGATACAACATGCTCATCAAAAGGGGAAAATGCTTGCTAATAAAAAAATTAATGGAAATGGTCACTTTTTTGCTTTGCAAATATTTTTTCTCAGTGTAAGAAGGGGAAAGATGAAGTCTGAACCACTGCTACAGAAAGAAGATGAATGTTTGGTAAGGAAAATACTATTTAACCTATATTAAGTGTTTTGACAGCGTCAGCTGTTCTATTAATTTGCCAGAAATCAGGAAGTAATTTCTGGGTTCCAGATTTAGACTTCTAGATTTTTATTTTAAATTACAGAACATGGTAAAATATTTGATAGAGTAAATCTCTTTCCTCACTGTCCAAGGTTAAGAGCCCTAGGTTTTAAATTCCTGTCATTGTCTAGGGAAACATAGAGCTCCATTCAGTTTTCTATGGACAGGTGTTCAGCATCAATGTACATGTCTTACAGTATTCAAGACATCTTCAGTGAGCTAGAAAAAGTGACACAGGACATAAAGGATAAATGTGCCCTTCTGGACTAGCAAATATGGTGAAAAAGAATATGATGAGGTATCTTTCATTATTCTAAATATCCATCATTAGGCAATTGAATCCTTCTTATGCCTGACCGGAGGTTCATTCAGTTTCTCTAGCAGTAAACACCTACGAGGGATCAGCTGAAGAGCTTCTCAAATTGTACTGACTGTGATGCCTAGACATCTGGTTAAACAGCAAACAGATATAAACATCCAACTAAAGATATCTTAGTGGGTTGATTGATTGTGGGATTTTAAATGGTTTGATATTGTGGGTTTTGTGGATTTTTTTGTTTTAGCTGATTGGAACTTACTATAAAATGCAATGAATTATGACTAACTTCTTTTCCTTCTCAACCCTTTCCTCCACAGGGCTTACAGGATAAAGTAGCTATTTATATTAAAAGGCTAGTGTACTTCTGAAACATTTTAGACAGCAGAAATATTGATCAAAGAATTCTTTTTTTACACAGTCACTTTTTTTGAAAACAGCACAACTTCTGTATTTTTTAATGATCAAAGTCTGCAACACTCCTGAAGTGCAGATACCGGTGAAGTGGAAAAGATCAAGTTCTATTCTATTCTTGAACATAATTGAAGACTGGCATACCTAATATACTTTTGACAGTAGCCAGTGGCCTAGTTAGATAATCGTGCATATATGTCTAAAGAAAATACGTATTTCACAATATTTTTCTGCTCGGTCATTTTATCATATTCTAGAAGTGTGTAAAATATTGCTGGAGTGAGCTCCTTGTAAACAATCTATGTAAATACGTCCTTTGAAACTCATCTGCTGAAAACTTTTTCTCTGCATTTATTTTTAAGACTCCTTAGTATTTGTAACTCTGTAAAAAAGCGTGTGAATAAGAAAGAAATCATAATTGTGTTGCTGGCCTGTCTAGAACCCTACTAGAAGAGTTGATGGAAGTTTATACAGAACCAAATTCAGAATTCTTGCACTGTGTCAAGTCATGTGGAATTATGTAAGCAGTACCACATATCATTATGTCACGGCTTTGTATGGTCATAATCAGCATAGCATGAAATAACGTGCATGTGTGGTCAAAAAATCACAGTTTTCTCAACTTCTAATTTTACTTCAGTGCTAACACAATCTCTGACTGGTTTTTACCAGTCTTTTCTGGTTGAATTCTTTTCAGATACTATTAGTATTTTTATGTTTCTGTGCACCATAAGAAAGACTGATTGAAGCAAACTTTTAGAAAATTGATATTCAAGTCCTCTACCTGGACACAAATTCCATAAAATCACAACTGAATTATGAAGTAAAAGCTCCTAAGATTGTTGCCATATCATAAATTCCTTATAACTCTTTGGACAACCACTGTATGAACAAAGCAGCAAAGCATTGATTGAGTCCCATATCTGTATTCCTCTGAATGTAAAGGGTAGAGAAGTAATCTATTAAGGAATAAAACCAAGGGGAAAAAAAATCCACAAAATGCAGCTCATATCAATTCATAATATACCTGGATAGGTGACAAACTAATAATAATATTGCTAGTACTGTTACTACTAATTATAATGATATTGAACAAAGTAAGGCTTGATTATATTTCTTGGGAACTTCTTGCTACTATGATACTTTCTGATGAAAAGCAAGCCAAAAAACCAAGTAATTATATCCTAGATGGTAGTTATTCGGCTTCTCAAAATAATTTTTAAATTGTCAAGGCTTCATATGACCAAAGATTCAAAGTATCTTTTATATTCTGGAAATACTAGTCAAGGTTTGGGTTTTGTGCATTAATATATCAGGACTGGAAGGTGGGGATGGATTATGAAGAGGATGAAATTGAATGAGTAATATTTCTCTTCTCAAAATTTAATCCCAGTCTTTCTGTTACACCATGGTGTACTTTAATAAGACAAGTAATAGGAGTTGCTGATGGGAGTTTCTCTTCCAGTTACTTTTTGAGAGAGTTGTATCTGGGTGGAATAAAGTGTTGTTTCATGAGTAGATCAATCAAAAACGAATATTCCCATTGCAGCTTTGAGAGGCGTAAAGCAGAACAAAAATATAAAGAATTCATAGCACACTTTTTGTTTGAGAAAACTTTGATAGACCTGAAGCTATGAACCCAACTCAACTGTGCATGAAAATTTTTAAAATCTTCCTTTAATTAATTTTCTATCTCAAAAGATATGAAAAATTTAAAACAAATTACTTATTTCAAACTGATAGTATTCTTTAACATTTCCTCTGAGTTATAAGTAAAATGTCATATCCTAAGTCCAAGCCAGAAATAAGATAAAAGAAAGGTATTATTTTTTAAACAAGAAAAAATTCTTCAAAGAGAGAAAATATTTATCCAGCAGTTCTACCTACATTGTAATCAGATTAATAGAAATGATGAATCACAAAGGTGGGATTCAAAAAATAATTTAAAATTTGTAAACCAACACAATTAATTGAGATTCATATATGTTAAACAAAATTATAGGTCCCGTCTTTCCTGGAGTTGCACTACAAGTACTGGAAGACTGCTATGACGTCTTGTGAAACCTTCTGTCCTCTAGGCTAAACAACACCAGCTCTCTCGGGCTTTGTCTTTACCTTTGGTCCAGGACCCAGGTTCACTGGATAATGCAGGAGGATGGGGATGTCCAGTGTGAGCCTCAGGGTGATTTGATTTTGGGTGAAAATAGCTAATAAATTACACTGTATTCAGTTAACAACTGTCTAACACTGTGTATTACCAGTTCTATGGTGGCTATATGTGCATCACCTCACTGGGGACCTCATGGCATTGGTCTTAACCACAGGAGTTCTGGGGATCTGAGCCTGCCTTCCCTCTGATCATCCCTCTCACACCAGTGAAGAATGAACGTGGATAAAATTGTGCAAGAACAGCAAAACTGTAATTAGAATTGACTCAAGTGTGCAACATGCAGCCATCCAGC
The DNA here is from genome assembly GCA_013397955.1 of Grantiella picta. Classification (NCBI taxonomy): domain Eukaryota; kingdom Metazoa; phylum Chordata; class Aves; order Passeriformes; family Meliphagidae; genus Grantiella; species Grantiella picta. The sequence goes on along the minus strand of VZRM01006430.1, from coordinate 402,305 downwards.
ACTTCACACCATACTTCCTGCTTGAAAGACTGTTACCAGGGATGAAAGCTAAAGTAATGGATTAAATGGCTGGAAGGGGAGTCTGGACTCGGTCAGTGGATGGTGAGAAATTGCATTGTGAATAATTCGTTGTTCCCTTTTTAGTATCATTATTATTATCATTATTAGTGCCAATCTTATTATAATTTACTATTACTAATGTATTTTACTTTATTTTCAATTATTAAAGTCTTCTTATCTCAACATGCAAGTTTTACTTTCATTTTCCTTCCCATTCCACCAGGGTGGGGAGGGAGACAGGGACGGTTGAATGAGTGGCTGCATGGAGCCTCATTTCCAGGTGGACTTAAACCACAAACACTGTCAAAACTATGTCTGTCTATTTTAGAGACTAAGATTTGTGAGGATAGTATCAAATGTGTCACAGCTAGACTCTTTGATTTATAGGAAACTGTCAAAACTCTCTTTTATTTAGCTGTACTTAATGAGACAAACATAATATGAGAAAAATAGTGTCTTTATCTAAGCTGAATGCTTCTTGTTGAGAACAATGAAATAGCTTTTATCTGAAGTATCTTTTTAAAAAAATAATTTTCTTCACTTCTCTGTATCAATTTCTAAGAAAATTTCTCTGAAAGTATACTTTCATCTTTTAACTTTTTCTTATAAATGGAATTTTAATACAGTAGCCATTAAACAGCAATCTTATAAAAATACACGTTATAAGAATGGGCAAAATATATCCAACAAAACTTTTGTTCAAAATGCTTTTTTTTCATTTTTCTTTTTTTTTTTAGTTATGAAAGAATGATAGTAAAATTGTTTGGTGATTAATAAGCCACTCCCTAAAGTCTTTGTTCACATGAGAAGTGAAAGTAATCTAAGTTGGTGTCCTCTGCAGACAGCATTGACAGCTAAAAATACATTAACAGAATATAAAAGGACTAACAACTAATGCATTTTTTTTTCATATTTTAGGAGGCTGTGAAGAAAGTTGAAAACATTGATTTACCACTGAGTGTAATTATGTCTGGGGTTTTTTTTTAACCTTGTATTTTTTTTCAGAAAACTATAGGTGAATTTGTAGATATGATTTAAATTAAACTTCATCTGTAACTCATTGCTAAAATTCTCAGTAATCTTTTGATCAACTAAGATATTCTAAAGTCCCCAGTATAGCCATACAGTGCTGGAATTTTTAGCTTTTATGCAAACGGAAGTCATACTTAGTAGCTGAAAATCATATTGATAGTTCAAAAAAAACCATGTGTTTAATGCAAATTTCTGACATTCTGTATGAAGTCATGTTGTTTTTTGGTCAGAAAATGTCAGATTGTATCATGTCACAAACTGTCCTGAATGCTACTACTGTAACAGGCCATGACAAACCAATGAGACACACTAAAAGAAACGAAATATTTTTAAGACTGTTTTGCAATCACTGGAATCACAAGTATCCAGTTTGAATATTACACTTCAAACAGATGAGTGTAATTTTAGCTGCATTGGTGCCTAAGTATCAAGTGAAATCTCTTTTCTTTGTACAGAATTATCCTTCACATATGTGCAGGTATAGGTATATAAATATACATGTATGTTTAAATATTTTGGTCTTTGTAACTTGCTATATGTAGCATTTTGTAGTGAATCTAAGTGCAGTAGCAAGGTGTCCCCACTCTGTCACTGCATCAGTGTTAAAAAACACATCTAATGATTTAATCCTAATGGGTAGAGTGATTTTCATGAGCAGACCTTTTATGTGATGGTGTGTCTAATCTCATCCTGTGGTCTTACTACCCCATTATTTCATTTTTGGGACAAGGACAAAAGGACTTATTAAAAGCTTCCTTTTGACCATAAGTAAGTGACAGTTACTATACTGTGCTAACCTGCAGGGAATATTTTAAAGAGAATGACTGTCACATCCATGATAACTTATCTAAAAAGACTGGTCAAGAGTTCTGATCAGCCTGTAACCAGTATTTCAGTGGTTTTACGCAGAATTGACATCAGAAAATCTTTTTTTAAGATAAATTTTCATGCTCATCTAAGGAAATATTGCTTCAGAAAAATTTATAAAAGCTATGAAAGACATAGAAAATTTACATTCTCTGGAGAGTATACATCACAAGCGGGAGTTTTTGATCTGTCTCCTCTCAGGTGTCACAATTTCAAACCCTACCAGGAAGCAAATATTTTCTTATAGCAATGTCAGAAGCCAGCACATTAGCTGTGTCCAAGCCAATTAGTTCTCTCCTGGACAAATCTGCTTTAGAAGAACTATCTGGAAGCCTTGGAGACAGGAGAAGCTGTATCTCTACACCTCAGGGCCCCTGATTGCCTTTGACTTTCATGTATTTAGTATAATAGGCATATTCAGTGGAATCCCGTTGTTATTTTTAATTGGTTACTATATAATTTATTTATCAAACTCAAATCTGCTATCATCTTAGTTCTCTTCAATTGATTATAAAGATTCTTTTAATAGAAAAAACAGAATTTCTAAATACTAGGCACTAAGTTATACAAATTATAGTAAATATTGTTTGGATTGAGTGCACCCTCATCAAGCTGATGGATGCCACCCAGTTTAGAGACGTGGATGAGACTAAACTTTAAACAGTGAAGGAAGTGAGGCACTAGAACAAGTTGCCCAGAGTATTGGTGGATGCCTCATTCTTGAAAGTGTTCAAGGCCAAGCTGGACAGGGGCCTGATCCACCTGGTCTAACAGAAGGTGTCCCTGCCCATGGCAGGGCGATTAGAACTAGATGACCTTTAAGGTCTTCAAGCGAAACCATTTTATGATTTTATGATACTATAAAAAGACAGCAGTTTGAATATACTCAAGTATGACTCTGTAGCGTGTTGTTTACTTTTGTTCTCTTTTTAAGTTATACACCATATATAATATATATATGAGATCAGAAATAAATTTAGGCCCTAGATCTAAAGTCATAATTTTTCTGTTGACATATGTGCACATATTGATTTAATAGTTCTTGCTTTTGCAGCCAGGTCACCGGAAATCTTTAAAGAACAGCATTTAGTCAACAAATATAAATAACTGATAACATTGTATTACCACTGGGCAAATGTCTTCTTGGAGAGAAACACTGACTAACATAATACACACCATCTAAGAAATCAAGTGTGTACTGATTCTTGAGTCAGAAATTGTCCATGTAAAATTTGCGATTTTTATCAGACCAGCATCATGTGTTTTGCTTCAGTGTCTATAAAAAGGCCTCGGGGACTTATTAACCTTTATGGGAAAAGTCTTTTATAACTTATTACCTGTTTTAGAGGTCTAGAGGGCTTTTTTTAGCTTCCTGTAAAATTTAATAGAGGATAGAATTGCTATAAAATTCTACAGGAGATGTGACATCTTTTAGAAGAGAGACATCTCTCAGTCAGTTCACTAGGTATAACTTCTACGGTATTCTTTTGCTATATCACAAAATCACAGGATCGGTTGGGTTGTAAAAGACCTCTGAGATCATCGAGTCCAACCTATAACCAAACACAGCCTTGTCAACTACACCATGGCACTAAATGTCACATCCAGTCTTTCTTTAAACACCTCCATGAATGGTGACTTCACCACCTCCCAGGGCAGCCCATTCCACTTTGAAGTGTATGTTCCAACTAATTTATATTTAGTATTTTTTTGTTTCATTAATTTGTGAATTATATGGCTGATGTATACATAATAACTTATATTTTGTTCAAATATATATATAATAATAATTATTATATTCTGTGCTTTTTAATGCATTAGACTCCTAAGGAAAAAATATTACTCAATATGCTTTTAAGAAACAATATATAAATATGCCACATTTTTTAGATTCACTGTCATTTTTTTTCATTGCTTTTTTCTAAAACTTTTAGTGAAAAATTAGGCTCCCCCAGGTGGTTACCAGTAGTCACTCTTTTTTAAGTGCAGTCTTAATAAGCTGATTCTGCACTTTTCATTTTAACTTGTTATTAAACAATTCAGTTGATTTCTGTTCAAAAAGGTCAGATGAATGTAACTTGTCAAGTAAAGCCATGAAAAATCATGTTTATAAGAGAATCCATGCTTATCTCATGTACACCTATAGAAGTCAGATATATTTTCTAGCATGAATTCAAGAGAATTAAGGAAAAAATAGCAGTAGACTGTTTCTAAAATGTTTTAAAAGGTTTAAATTTAATATCCTATTATCATAAAAGTTAAAGGTGAAAATGAATATGTTTTGCCATGAATGATCACCAACTATTTTTGCAAATGATGTTTTATATTATAAAAATTTTGTAATTTCATATAGAATTGGAATTCTGGTTAAATTAAGATAGTCACGCTGTGAGGCATACTAGGCTAATCATGTCAAGGTCATTCTGTATAAATCTGGAGAACGGTATCTCAAAGGGACTGCATTTGCTTTGGGGCAGGTTTTTTTTAGTAGCGTAGTCCCCAGGTCTTGATTCCCTATGCACATCCTGCTTAGACCAAGACTGTATAACCCCAATAGTTATTGATGATGTTATACTAGGCACTTCAATTTTTTTTCAAAATAAACTCAGAATACGAAAGTAGCTGCAGTTCTTTGCAGTAGCAGTATGTTTAGGGAATTGGTGCTAAGTACATTGGCCCTGTAGCTCAAGCTTGTCATTAATGATGAAAGACTAGAAAGGGAGCTTTCTGCAGTTTATCTGATAAGCTTGGCAGTAAAGCCTGGAGTTCTGTACCTTAAACAATATGAGAAATACAGGATTTTTATTTAAAAAAAAAAAAATTAGTCCATCTTTGCGCAAAGTGTCAGCACCCAGACATAAAAAAAAAATGCAAAGAACTAAATTCAGGACAGATTTTCAAGCTTGTCCATTTTTACAGTAACCACACTGAGCTGACAGAGAAAAATGAGATCAAAGCAAGAGTAGTATCTTAAAGACTGTTTTCAGAGATGTTTATTAGGCTTAAAATGTTTGGGTAAGCCAATATTTTTTATTTTCTTTAAAAGTCATTCTCCATCTTTCTTCAAAAGCTGTGACGTGACAATATTGAGGGGGCTCATAAGATAGTTGGAGAGAAATTTTTTACAGGTTTCTGTAGTGAGAATATGAGGGGCAACAGTTTTGTATTGGCAGAGGGTAAACTTAGATTGGACATGAGGAATATTTTTTTTACAGTGAGGGACATGAGGCACTGGAACAAGTTGCCCAGAGAAGCTGTGGATGGCCCATCCCTGGAAGTATTCAATGACAGGTTGGATGGAACCAGAGCAACCCGGTCTAGTGGAAGGTGGCCCTGCCTACAGCAAGGGGGTTGTACTCAATGATATTTATGGTCCCTTCCAATACAAACCATTCTATGGGGTTCTGTGTGTCTCTTAGCTAAGGGTGAGAAAATGTTTAGAGTTTCTCATATGAAAGATTCTCAGTACAAAGTTCAATAAATAATATGACAGTTTTATAACTTCTTATCCTGATAAGGCCCAGCATACTGCATAGCATACGTGCATTTTTCCTTATTTTGTGACTGAGTTTGCCAAATAAGTGGCTGGAAACTCAGACATAGCATTACAGCCCACAACACTAAAATATGAAAGTTCTCATTTTCAGCTAACTTGAGCAGAAGCTGCTATCAAATTCTGTAATTTTGATTTTTCTATTGGTAAAGAAAAATGGAAATACAACAATCAAAGTTTAATTACAAAAGAAGATATTCCCAGAATGTATTAAGGCTGGGAATACAGATAGCGAATATTTTTAAGTAAAATAAACAAACAAAAGAATTAAATAATCCAAAGAAACCATACCTTTCACATAGAACAGTGTGTATTTCAACAGTGTGTTTTCCTATATGTTGTCCAGAAAATGTAGCATGGCAAAAGTCTATATGGTGGCAATAACCTTTTAATGATTACTAAAATTTTATTTTATTTAAAGTAGCTATAGAGTCCTGTAAAGTTAAGTTTCATTTATATAAGACATCAAATGATGAATACAGAATTTCTAGACAATCTGATCCTGAAGATTCCCTAAATAATCCTGTTATGCCATGCATAAGACCCTTACTGGGATAAAACCCAAACCACACCCATCTACATGAAATAGAAAAAAATCATTCTCCCTAAAAGACAGTTTTCTAAAAGCAGAATTATAAAAAGGAATAAATAGTAGGCAGATCATGAAATCACTCTAAGACCACACAGATGTACAGATGTATAACTGGAATATTAAATTTTATGAGCAGAGTTTGTGGAGTCCTTTTTTTGAATTTTAGTCAGAAATAGCCATTTCAGTGCATTCAAGAGATGGGAAGAGAAATCTCCAACCCAAAGGCTATTAGGAAATTTTCTTCAGGGAAAATGTATCCACTTCCCATGTCTCCCATTTTAGTACTCAGTTTAATGCACATCATGTATTTGGCTTCTGTCTGTGTTTTTCTTTCCCAGCATAATTTTTGCAACAGATTTGCCCTGAAGCATTAACTACCCTTGATAGTTTTCTCTCTTACTGTGTGATTACTTGCTTAACATAATGACTTTTCTGCTTTTTTAAAGTAGTATGGTGTCACAGGAACTACTGTCGAAAAAGTTGACTTTAATGCAATATGATAATATCAGTAATGGTAAGAACATACAGAAAGTTAATGTAACTACATTTCAAGTGTCCTGAATAACCTTTCAGAATTTCCGTGCTGTATTTTGGACAATACTTTTGAAAAGGCATTTTAAAAAATTCAGATCTGTAATATGAAAATAGCAAAACACAACTGAACAGAATTTCCCAACAAAACATTTTATTCTCTTTAGAAAGAATTCTATAAAATGCCCCAATATATCATTAAGAAATGTTAATTTTGTCTATGTCCTTCTAATGCTAACCTGACTTACTATGATACCAAATTATTTTCTTCACTCATAAATTGTATACTAATATACGTTATATTTAGCAACATAATTCCTCCTGTATCCTTCATTATGCATATATAATAAATTATAAATTATCTTATGCATTTTAAAAATAGAATTATTAGATATTTCCAGAATACATTTTTTTCAAGAAACTCCTGAGATTAACTTGCTTTATTTATTTGCAAAATTTTAAGATTTTGTTTTTAGCTCAAACACATGATACATCAGGTTTTTTGACTGGAATTTGAGGTGAGCAAAATTCAATTTTCTGACTATTTATTGTGTGACTTTGTAGCACAATAATATTGAAAATTGCTCTACCACTGCTTTGTTTAATTTTATTCATGTACTAAAACTGTGAAAGAATTCTGGAGCATGAATAATTTTTAAATCAATAACTACATTTGACAGTGAAGAAGTTTAAGGTTTTTACTGCTCTGGGTAGTGTAAAGTATAAGCAACATTACAACAAAAATAAATCAGCATAATTTTATATTCTTTGCTTTTCTATTGATTCATGTTGAAAATGGAGTGGTGAGGAAGCTACTGAAGGACAGAAAGACAATCTTTTCTTTAAAAAACACTGAGCAGTTAAATTGTATAATCCCACATAATGTTTTGAGTAAACCTCCATTTGAATTCAGCGATTAACTGAGAAACAAATGAATTGATGAATATTTTTGTTTTACTCTCTGGTCAGTAGCAAATATTTCCTCAACATATGCTACACAAATACAGAAAGAGTGCTTCTCATAAACAAGCCAGTGAAATTCTGTTCTTTTGCTTAATAGAGCTGGATTAGTTCTGTTCTGCTTAGTCTTCAAGCCTAGGGAAATGCAAATGCACATGTGGGTGTCTAGCTCATAAACTACACTTAACTGTATTTAAGAGGTCATATAAATGTTATGTTAAAATTTCATCAGCTTTCACCATTTAATACCACATTATGCATATAAATGCTGATACTCTCACGTTTTTCCTAATATCAGAAAGAATTCAAGGACACTTATATACATTAATCACAATATTTCAGAGTTAAACTGGTTAATGTAGTCCAACTTTATTGACATTATCACTAACTTCCAAGTACAGGGAATGTTTAATATGGTAATTATAAGGGCTTGAAAGAAGTTTGGAACAGCCTGTGATCTCAAAGAAAAATGAAATCTACTCTTAAAATAACTAACCTGAACAAGGCTTTTAGACTCAGTAAGGATAATGAAGTTCTTGGTGTATATACTATCTACTTTATTAATTATGCAAAATTTTATGGTTTCCTTTCAAAAGGCTATTAAACTGGAATATAATTAAAAACATAATAGCTGAGAACAAATGTAAATATTTCTGGAAGTATGAGATTAATAACTTTGGCATGAATTAACCATTATGTGGAATATATTAGTATATTTCTCACATACAGCTTGGCCACTGCACTTCACTTCTGACCTACATGATCACTTCTATTCAGCACTTGTGTCTCAGCCAATAAATGAGTGATAACTGTGTCATGTTTGTGAACAGATTCAAATAGTTATTTCAGGTGTTAAGCAGATATTTTCTAGCTTTAATATTGTCTACTGAAACTCTTAACCTGGGAATTCTGAAGTAATCACAGTGTTCTTGGGGTTTCTGTCTCTTTTTTTGTCAGCAAAAAACCAGAGCTAGTTGTATGCTCTTTGTTACATTTTTCTTGTGTCTGGATGATTTATACAAATGCATTCCTGTATTTTCCATATCGTCCTTTCTGCTAACTAATTTGAATATTTCTCTTTAATTTTTCATTATATAAATCTTAGTGAAGAAATATGGGTGCTTTAAGGCTTTTATACACCTCATAAAAATCCCTCAATTATATTTCACAGTGTAACATCTAAAAATCTCCAGCACACCCTGCGGCTGGATCTGCATTTCAGTACATGCTGCTCTAGGCAGATTGGACTTGCTGGCCTCATTTCATTTGCAAGGAAAATATGCTCCAATTATCTCCATGAAGAGACCTGCTAGAACATATTTTTTTATTTCCTCCCTCTGGAAGGAAATTTGCATGTGCAGTGGAGTGGTGAGCTAGCACAGTTCCCCACAACATGGAGCTGAGACTGAAGCAAAATACACTTCATGCCAGAGTTGAAGGATGCACTGCAGGGCATCCTCACCTCATAGGCATGGTCCTTTACTCCATAATACATATGGATGGTTACATGTCACCTCTCTGCTACATTTTTTCATGTCAGCTCCTTCCTTATGGATTATAATTCTTCTAATAAATTAAGTGATTTTGGGTCAGGGGATAAAGAGACACAAAATTATAAAACTCACAAAATCTCCAAAACAAAGAAAAATAAATGTTCTTATGATTGAATTCTCTTCCCAAGCATGGAAATATCTAGAACTAATCACCTCTGGTCAATGTTAATGTTCAAATGATGATTTGGCATTTTCTGAGAGAAAACCAGCTAGCATAGGCTAAATTGTTCAAAAGATCATTGTAGCAACTTAACAGTATAGTTGACTGAATTCCAGTGCCAGGGACCTTTCCCTGTTCATCTATAATTTTGCGACAGAAGCATAGCTACTACATATTGTTATCATTAATATTTTTAAGGGGAATTCTGGTGCACATTTAGGGTTTATCTAAATTTCCCTCTTTAGGTGCCTTTTGGCATGCTCAAGTTTGTTTTTTTTTAGAACCAGGCAAGTAATGTCTGAAATAGTGAGCTCAGACAGAGATGGAAAATAACCTACATAAATTAACAAGATTTCTCACACTTCAACGTGTCAGGCAGTTTGTTAACTTACCATTCAGGCCCATCAAGACATCTGTCCAGCACAATCAGGTGGACACAGAGAGGAGGACACAGAGAGGAGGAAGAGCACAAGCAGGTAAATACTGGTCAGGAGGACTTGTCTCCTGGCCAGAATCTCTTTCTGAGCAATTTACAGTCTACAGATACAAGTTTAATTTCATAGTTTTTTTAAACACAGAAAAATAAATAGACTACTCTTTGGGCAATTCTCCGTTTTTTAGGAGGTTTAAGTGAATGGAGAAATTTGATTCACCAAATTAATGTATCTAATAGGTCACACAAGTACAAATAGAATCATCCATATATTAGTATAATTGAAGTAAATTGAATTGAAGTAAATTGCAAGACATTTGCAGACATATGCAAATTGCAGACAAAGCTGAGACATTGAAGACCTTTGACAATTGAGTGTTAAAAGAGTTAATCCCCAAGGAATTTATAAATATTTTCATTTTATATGGACACAGAGAGTTTAGAGCATATTTCCAGAAGACTTATGGACAGCAGACTTTTTTAAAAATGCTTTTTTACCATTGCTGTGGTAGTTAGGATAAGTTAGGCCTGGTTAACGTAGCTGCTACCATAAGCCCATGAACGTTAATCAGCTATTTCTATAAGTAGGCAGTAGGGGACCAACCTCTAGTTCTGAATGACAGAACAAACCTCGAATATCAGAAATGGACAGCCAAACTACACAAGCCAATTGTCAGAAATGGCAGCAGGTCTAGAAGCATTTTCTTTTGACTGCCAAAACAGCGACACCAATTCAGACATCACTGTCTCCTGTTCTTTTGCTCTGTACCACTGTAAAAATTCTAACTCCATTTTCTGTATTTCCAGGTATTAGAGCCCTGAAGGAAGAAAGTAACTTTCTCCTTAGATTTCCCACTCCTTAATTCCTCTCCTCCAGGGCAAACAAACCTCAACCTCTACATGTTTTCTGTTCTGTATTTATTCAGTTCATATTCTAGTTGAACTTATGCATATACAGAAATCAATAAATGAGAAAATCAATCGGAGATTCCTGTCTCAGAAGAGAGAAATGGGAGTCATCTGGTTTTGGCTAGGATAGAGTTAATTTTCTTCTTAGGTGCTGTGGTTTTGGATGTAGTATGAGAATAATATTGACATTACAATGCTTTAGTTGTTGCTCAGCAGTCCTTACCCTAAGTCGAGGACTTTTTCCCAAGCTCTGGCAGCGAGGAGTTATATGGGGAGCTGGGAAGCAGCATAGCCTGGACAGCTGACCCAAACTGGCCAAAGGGATATTCCATGCTATAGAAAGTCATTCTCAGTGTATAAACCGGAGGGAGCTGGTTATGAGACTGGAGAGAGAACACATTTCTATAACCTTTCAGAATATACATAAAAACTGTCTCATGATATTCCCTGAAAACTCCTACGTGGCTGATCAGCTATGACAAACTCAATAACTTTTTAAACAATAGACCTAATTAATTTATTCTTAAAACACTTGAAAAGGAGTCCCATAAAAAGTTCTTTCTTGCCAACTATCTTATTAAGTAACTTTTCAGACAGTTAGTTTTGTGAAGGAACTTATTCTTGGATCTTATTTTTAGCGAATTGTCACTCTAGTATATCTAGCTTGCTCAGTGTAATGTTTTGCTGTTCTCCACTTAGATAGCCTATGTAAGAATCATTCAAAAGGATTCTAAAATTGACTGTCAAAAAGTTTAAAGTTTTTTCAACCTAACCCAGCTACTCAGATTTTGTAAATTCAACTTTGCATATTAATCCCTTATACAGACTGTTTAATAATTTATGGAAGAATTTCAAATGACTTCTCAAAGATTATTTCTTTTGAAGAAAAAGAGAGGAAAGAGAAAGAGTGATTCCATAGTGATCTTGTATAGCATGGAATTAGGGATTAAGCCCCTTTTAATATTTAAATAACCTAACATTAAAAAATGTATGTTGCCTCATAATTCTGAAAGACAGATAATCAGAAATAATGTTAAAAAGGTAGTTTGAAATCATGCAAATAAACCACCTCTAGATCTGAGAATTTCCTCCTTTCCTGCAGTCACTTAAACTGCTAATTTTCTGGAAAAAAAGTCTGTGTAATCTTATTACTATTCAGTAAAGTTTTCACTGAGGGAAAGATAATGGTATACACTACTGTGAGAAATTATATCTGATCCAATGAGCCTGAACTTCTGTTGCATAGAAACCTAATTCTGTTGCAAATTGTTATGCAGAAATAAGGGCATATGGAGGAAATAAAGTGTTTCATCCCGCAGAGCTCCTTCCACTAGGGGGAGATGAAACTGCATCTGAATATCAAACACCGTGATCATATAAAAATGCTTTATTTTATAATGTACCACTACTTCCCCTTCTCTATTTTGGAATTCACAATGGACTTGGTCTTTACTGTCCAGCTACTATCTCCTGATGCTATCTTTGCTAAGGTTTTCACCCTTCAACACATATTCTGCCTCTTACTGGCCAACAGATAGTGTGCTGAAAATAGTTAATATTTATATATATAGTCAACATATATATATAGCCACTTTTGTGGAATTTCAATGTTGCTATGTTAAGCAGAAGCATCAAATACATTTTCTCGTTGAACACCATCCACGTTCATGATTCTTATAAATATAGACAAAATTTTTAGGAAAGAATTATTGCCAATGCATGTTATTTTTAATAGTTTAGGTTATGCAACATGTAGCCACTTCCACACATTCATGGGAAAGTAAGAAAGAGTTTTATTGTACAGATTTACGACTATTTAGAATGTTTATGAACATTGTAGAGTACCAAGTTTTTAACTTCCTAGTTTGTTTTCTAAAAGAAGATAGTGGCTCTAAATGCCAAACTATCTTTGTAGACAGAGAGGAAACATTATTACCTTGTTTCCCACCTAAAACTTTTTTTCTTTATTCTGCTTCACCTACTCTTACAAAGTGGATCTACTAAGTATGCTTGTAAAATATTTTGTCTTTCCCCTCCAGCCTCTTCCTGCTTTTTCTCCTCAGATTTTGTTGCTTGTCTTGACACCATATGGTCTGGGATATCCCTTTTGGCTGTTTGGGTCAGGTGTCCTGGCTATGTCCCCTTCCAGCTTCTTGTGGACCTTCAGCCTCCTTGTTGATAGGGTGAGGTGAGAAGTAGAAAACACCTTGACTCTGTATAAGCACTGCTCAGCAATCTTGAAAACATCTCCTTTCGTAGTGTTTCCAGCACTAACACAAAGCACAGCACCATGCAAGCTATTATGAAGAAGTTTAAGTCTATGGCAGCCCAAAGTAGTACAATATTCACCCTTTATTCCATACTGGTTATGTCATGCTCAGGTCCCACACTATCTAATGCATCCTCATCAGGCACCACCCCCTTCTTGTCCTTTGATGTATTTACAGAAATATCATTCCTTTAGTCTGCAGACCAGCACTACAAAATGTCCTCGGGTTTCATTCAGCCCAAATCTCTGGACTCCATCTCTTTTGGTGGTGCTGGTCACTCAGGACAGAAGAGGTGGTGCTTTGTGTGCAGTTACTGGGCTGCAAAACCAGCTCAGCTCAGGACACCACTGCACTTACATTGTCTGTCTATGTACAGCACTTTCTCTAGGACAAAAAATAAATTGCACTCATAATTTACTTCTTTAAATCTTGCTTAAACTAAAAGGAAGACAGGCTCCATGCTGTTTTTTCTAAGATTGCTTCTATCAGACAGCTACTTGTCTATAGGTAGGTCTTCAAACATGCGCATTGAATGGTATAAATAGTTTGTCTGATTTTCTCATTATATTCTTTAAAACTCTGTGGCCTCCTATCTCTATTTCCTTCAATACTCTAAGTTCAATAGATTTTTTTGAACTGCAAGATTTTATGTTTTCCAGTTTTTAAATAAGTATTTTCTTGCTCGGTGTTTAATGACTTTAAGAAAGCAAATTTGTTTCTTCACAAAAATGTATGTTACACAAAATATTGCCAAGTCTTAAAAGCAGTTCTATTCATATAGCTTCTAGTAAAAATAACTGATTTAAGCAAAGGGTAATTTTCCGAAGATATTAAAAAAAATCTTGATCATAGTCATGAATAAATAATTTAATTATTTTGTTCCTAAAATATATAGATTGTAGGTTGTTACAAGTATCCACTCATGGGCACTTCAAACAGAAAGACATATAGAATTTAATCAAGCTTTCTGACTTTTGAGAAACACTTTAATCCTTTTTTTTCCTTTACTTGTAATCAGTGTTCATCTTCAAAATTAAATTCATCATACTCTATCATTGCTAATCTTGGCAGCAATATTTAATTCTTGATATTCATTAATTTTTCTATCAATATATTTTATTCACACAGGCATTTCATTATTGGATATCTGATAGCCTGGATGTGTTTTTGCCTGTGTGTCTGTGAGTACATGCCAGTGTATATAAAGTGAAAATATTAAGATTATGTAATATAAAAATAATAATGGGAGTAATTTTAAAAAATGTCAGCCAAAAGGTCAAGCTTCAGAGATAATTTCCAGAGGAGATTAAAGTATAGTAGGCTTTGACTACCTGTGGGAGATATTAAAACCTTCCTGCTTTGAAAAAGTTGTTTTGATCTAATCAGAGGGACAGTCACAGCTTACAGACCACTGATTTCCCCCCAGTGTTCAAGACTGTAGAACAATCTATTTATAGGCTTAATAAAAAAAAAAAAAAAGACAAAAGCCAAATCCACAGCATGACCATGACTGTAGTACACATATATTTTCTGGAAACAGACTACACTCATTGTCAAGATCCCCTAAAGACCTGTAAATCACCAGTATTTATTACATAGGAGGAGCAAGTATTGAGTAGCAGAAAAAGCAAAATAAACAAAAACAAGCAGATAGCCTTGCCTTTGGAGCTGGATTACTCATGTGTAAATTAAGCTCATACATAAATGAGAGTTTTCAGGTCTAAGGCCCTAGGCTACCATTTGTGATGTCTGATTTGCAAGAAAATGATTTTCTTCATTGTGCCAATTACTTTCTGCTCAACTTACAATAGCTTCCAAATAGATCATTAGCCAAATAGCAATTACCTTGGGCAAAGAACACCTCTTAACAATACCCAAATTATTTGGCTCATGGAAGCAGTGCTACTTGTGAAATTAAACTGCAGCTAAAAAAGAGAGTTTTAACAGGAGGCTTACAATTTTAAATAATTTCAAACACAATTTTTTCAAGAGTAATATTTGGTTCTAGGCATGTTATAATTTCAGTATTAGCAAAATGAGATTTACGTTAGTACTGAATCATTTGTTTTGGAAAAATCTGCTATCCTATAAACTGAATGTGCCAGCTGCTGGCTACCTGCAGTTTTGTTTTTACAAGACCATTAATTATAAGACAAGGCAAGTGTTAAAAATTCATAATCTTAAATTTAAAAAAAAAATCAATAGAACTGCTGACTATACATCTGCCATATTCATCTAAATTTATGAATGTTTTACCATTTCAATAAGGGCATTTATTACATAAAATAATGCTACTAGTCCAAATAATCACAAAGATTTGCTTTTCTTTGCTACTAATGAATGAGTAGCAAAATTCAAAGTGTAAGCTTATAAGTTAACATATAGCTTTCAGGATGAATAGAAATTTTTCTGTTCTTGAGGTGTGGATTGACTCCACAACTCAAAGAGTTATGAAGTAGGTATGTGTTTATTCCAGTTGGGGTGCATGGGGGGTAGCCCCTCCAAAGGCATGCACACTGTCATCCGCACTTGACTAAGTTTATATTAGGTTAAAGGTTATATATGCATAAAGTTAGACAAAGCCCCTATACATATTCAATACCTATGCCCGCTTCGTATTATAATGAGTTCAAAGTCCATTTAAATATGTTCGCGCAAGCACAGTGTCACAGATTAATTGTGGGTGAGGGTCCCGAAGATAAATGAGGGAGAAAGTTAGTAGTCTTCCTCAGGATGAACTCTTCACCCTGTTCCCTTGCACATGTTCCCTTGGCTGTTGGTCCAAGTCCAAGCGTGAGAACTAACTTGTACCAGTTCTGGGCTCCAAGAGCAGGATATTCAGTCATACCCAGTAGTTTTTCTCAATTATTTGGATTTCTTCTCTATATCCTCCCTGTTACCAGGTAGGCACAAAATCATTAAGCAAATGATACATTGTCTTCAGCAAGGGAAATCTTAGTAAATCATCATCCAATCTCTGGCCTTCTAAATCAGTTAAAAAAAATTATTACACAACTTCCAGTTCCCCTAAATTAGTAAATTCTAGCCCCCCTAAATCATTCTCCTTATTAAGACCAGGGCCAATTATTTCTGCATTAAAACCACAAATACTTTTCTGCTGAACACAGTGAAGACTAAAATTAGACTAAACTTTTCATAAACAGAGCCAGGAGTAAAATATCACATAACTTTTGTTCCTTTATTTTATTATGCAAGCATAACAAAGAATGCAAATTTATTTTAGAGGATCTGCTGTCAGTAGACCTTACAAACCACTGACCTTCGAGCCCATAGGAGCAATGAAAAAGCAATTCCCTTTGATCTAGGAAAATGGATGCTCAACAAACTCATAAACTGGTCATCTGCTAATACAAAATTAAGAAGGAAAAATCACACGCTAACCTATACTTTAGCCACTTGGGTTCTTTGAGAGACATTCCAGGAAATAAGCTCTTAAACTTCATTTCTCCTAGGCTATTCTGGAAGCCAGGAATAAATTCCTTCTAAAATTATTGTCAGCCTGTCTCTCTGAGTAGTCGCTGACCCTTCTGCCCTGGCAGATTGTGGGATGAAATTATGAAGAGGAGCCCTGAAGCAGAGGGAAAAAGAATATGCATTCTCCTGAGGATTTGTCTGCCTGCAATGCTTTAAGTACAAGGCAGTGGCAGAAGCTTCTGCCCAGTCCATCCCTTCAGGCCTGAGGAGGGAGGGTTTGTCTCGCACAGAGGGAAGGAGGGAGGCTGTAAATCATGGGAAGAGAGACTTCACTATCTGACTGTGGTACACTGAGGCTCAGATTTCATTTTTTCAGATCCTGAGGGAAACAGGCACTTAGGACTTACTGTAATGATGCTTTGAATACGTTTCTTCAACATTTTGTAATTATTACATATAATATTTAAAAATTGAGTAGAATTTGGGTCAAAAATTGTTTCAGAATAGGGTTTCTTGGTTCTTTTTTTTTTT
>VZRM01006430.1:314973-385387 GCA_013397955.1 Grantiella picta | reverse complement strand
TTTTTTTTTTTTTTGCCTGTTCTACTGATTTCCAAAAGGTCAAACATTCAAACTTGTTGATTAAAATACCAGTCAATGTTTTATATGTCTTATCTTGCTTTTATTTTTTCACACAGAGGAAGACAGCTCCCCCTTGCTCTTGGTTATTCTGATGGTTCTGATGCCAGCAGACCTTTGCAAAAAAAAATATCTTTACATCTTTTTTGGAACTTGAAGAAACAAATAACCTTAAAAAATTGAATTCACATGCAGGCATTCTGAGGTAGTTTTTAGTTTGACCACTTACATTTGGCAAGTTACAACTGACTGAAAACATGTCATGATTGTAAATATATATAATCACTACTGAATGATAGATTTATTAAAGAAAGTCTAGAATGGTAATATTCAAATTAACATTTTGCATCCCTACAGATTTTTTTTACAACTGTAACTAATAGAATCATCTGGCACAAATCTTATGATATTCTTAATAAGGTAGTTAAAAAGATTAGTGGGCTGAATAGATTAATGGTGTGAATTCTCTTATCAATAGTAAAATTTGGACAGCAAAATTTTGGTATTGTACTGCAAATATACCTTTGTGTTCAGTTTAGTTCAATACAGTAAGTATAGAACTCATAGGGAATATCATTTCTGAATTAACGTGCCTTTTCATAAAAAATTTGCTACATATGAATAATCACCTTTTAAACAGCTCTGTTTGACCCTTCCTCAATGCATTTCACAAGCCCTTTTTGCTACTGTCTATCTATAGTACCAAAATTAATATATGGCAGCCTAAAAGAAAGAAAAAAGGTAAATTCAATAAGACGTACAGGTACATTCCCTTTGTTTACTTTTCTTTGGTGTAATCAGCTGGAACTAAGTATGAAAAGAGTACAGAATGTTTCACACCTAGTGAAGAAACCATACAAGGACAACATGTGGAGACAAAAATTCTAAATTGATATTTTGATAAAAATAACACTGGTTACATTGAAGATCTCTCTGCTGACTCACTTCATTATTATTTTGAACCGCATCATAGTTGAGTATGTTCATTAAAAATGGTCTTCTGGACAACATTGGGTTTTTAAAACTTGCTTGAGAGTTGTTGTCAGATATCTTCTGACCCCAGGTGCACTCACCATGTGCCAATATTATAATCAGTGATAGCTTGCTGCAGCACAAGCATCTGCTTCCATTTTGCTTGCAGAAAGCCAGTAAGAGTGTGGAGTTGCCATGTTACCTAGAGCAGATGACTGGTGACACCTGCCTAGGGTGGTAGTTCTTGTGTTCTGCCGAGTTTGAATAACCAGTAATTTCTTCCTGTTTCCCTTTCCACCCATCACGTTTTTACCTTATTTATCCTTCCCTGTTCCTTTAAAATATATTCTACATATTTTCACTTTTTTTTTTAATCCTATGCTTCAGGTGGTAGATCATTGCTTGAGCCACCATCTGACCTCTTGTCACATGCTTGAAGGTTGTCAGGACAAATGTGTGGTCTTCCATCCTGGTACAGACTCAGTTTCTGCAACATTGAAGGATCTGCCTTCTTGCAGCATTTCACCCCCGACAGCAGGACACTTCCATGACTGCATTGTTTCCACTTAGCTATTTTTTTTACCAATGGATAGGTAGTTATGCAACCTGCTGAAAAACTACAACCTAGAATGGAAAGGGGGTAGTGACTTTATGCTATAAGGAAGATGAGAAAAGGTACCTGGCAAGCTGGCAATGAATATTCAACTTAGCATATGAACTCTAATCAGATTCGATAGCATAACAGGCAAGTATGCTCGACTCTTTATGGCAGGGTCTGGTACACAGGCACAATGTATACTTAATAGAAAGACATTTAGGTCTTTTGCCAAAAAAAAATTCTCCCTGATTTCTCTCTTGAGCAGCCATAATACAAGCTATTCCTGCAGAATTTGCCATTTGATACCATGAAAACCAATTAAGATAAAAACATATGGCCTGATCAGTGGGACCTTATGGGTGTGGGAACTAAACAGCTGAATAAACATGCTAGGTGCAATCTTAACCTAGATAATTATGTAGAGAATATGTTTCAAATTTTTCATTTAATTTCTCTCCCTTGAAAAAAATTATATAGAAGACATGCATTCAAAGACAGTATTTGATTTCAATAAATCAGTCACAGAAAATGTTCTGACAGATATATATACACCATTCGTAACCCTAACCCTGGCCCTAGTTAAATCCCCGAGCAGAGTACCTGGGTTCTCCAGCTGAGAAAGATGGAGGAGCAGCCATGTCAGGGCCTGCTCACAATGGCCTTGGGAAGCTCTTTCCAGCGCCAGTGTTCCTGGAGCTCAAGGCTCTTTAGATCTCTCAACCCTAACCCTAGCCATAACACTAACCCTAGCCCTAGTTAATTACCTGAGCAGTGATGTCTAATTTTTCTTTTGTCTTCTCATGCTTCTTCTGAAAACTCAATGGCTCTGCATCTTTTAATTCTTTCCAAGTTTTTTAAGCAGCACATAAATTCTGAAACCCTAAGAAAGACAAAGTTCAATCCACGTGATATTTTATTTTTGTGATAGAATATTTCTTCTTACAATTTCTAATTTCAACATACACTTCATACCCCTTTGCTCCTGGCTATTAAATCCTTACAATTGTCAGTTGACTCAAAAGCTGTATTTATATGTATTAAAGAATTCAGATTACGGAGAATTTACCAGTCGGAAGCACATAGGCTAATAATTGTTAAATAATGTCCTATCTCCTTAGGAGTGTAAGTTAATTGCAAACATTGTTTTAAAAACCAGATATGGTTGTACTGACTGAATTAACTTTTGCTCTGAAAATTTTCCTTGCTGACATGTCTTTTACACGTATTCATGTGTAATGAATACATATTAATTTTCATTATTAACGTGATAAATATCTGAGGAATATTTATCATACAGCTATTACATCATTTCATGAGCTGTGTTTATTTATAACCATGTATATGGTTTATCTACATTAGAAATTATTTATAAAAGAGGAGATACTTAAATATGTCTAAATGTACATTTAATATATTTGTAATATTTGTGCTTCCACTGTAATTTAATGAGCATACTATAGTCTTTGTTAATGTTTTAGTTTTGGGGTTTTTTTTAAAGCAACCAAGTACTTTAAAGCTAACAAAATAAATAATACAGAAATTTAAAATTTCACTTAATTTACATTGAAGATATCAAATCCATTATCAATTTAGATAATTCTGTATATTGCTTGGGCAAGGCTAGCAACTCTAAGACAAACAACTTCAAAAAAATGTGCCAGGAATTTGTTCTGAAGCTTGTAAATTTTTACAGGTTGTCTTCTGGAGTTTTTTGTTTGTTTGCTTTTTCTCTTCCTAGAGGTTTTAACTATGAGGCAAAAAGAAAGGAAATTGCATAATAAATAGATATATTCACTTAACTGGGAAGAAAAATCATGTGTTCAGTAACATATTTTTCATACAAATATATTTTATTAAATAGACATTTGTCTAAAAGTATGTTTGAATCCTTACTACTTTTCAAAATAAATTTTCAGCTTCAACTATATGATGTCATATGAGAAATGAAAATTTTTTTTTGTGACACTGCCTTCATTATTTTATTCTTTCCTGTTCTTTTTATTGGTGTCTGAAATCAGGGCTGTTAGAATTTGGTAATAAAGGAGATAATTTTTAAAGACAATTCCCTAAGGAACAAACTAAATTCTGAAAGAGATATACAAAAATGTGCTATAGCTTAAGGTTTGTCCAGATCTCAACTAACCCTGGTGTACTTCACCAAGTCAATGTGTACCTACTTTTTTTGCTCTGACATTGTATATTAAGAAACAATTATTCAAATAAGAGGTCTAATAGTGTGTGATAAGCATGTATGTTGACCTCATTAGTAAAAGGACTAAAAAGGAAAAAAGGTAGTAGTTATAAATATATTTAAATCAGCAAGCAAATATGTGTGACAACCATGCTAAAATGTAAATGGTCTAAGCACAAACACCTGCTTAATTTTTAAGTGAGGAAATTATAGCTGTGAAAAATAAAGCAAAGCACATTATTACTTTCCAAGCTCATTTATTTAATTAAACAAAATCAACACAGGAGTCTTGCACATGATGACTATGAACTGAGGCAAGACTAAATTCCTCAAATTCCTTGAAAGATTCCCACAAATATTGGATAAATTCTGTGACTTTTTGGGTGAGCTGTTTGGTGGTTTGTTTCTTGTTGAGGCTCATCATAATTTGTGACAAAATTTAATTCCTTATTCAGTGCTAGCATTTTTTCCAGTAATAGTTCTTTTTCCTTCTGAGAAAATTCCTTGCTCTTTGTTTAATGAACTTGATTTGAGCATCCATACAGGTAACAAAGTCAATATCATACAGTACAATATGTGTAAATGTCTAGCAAAATTTGAAGACAATAAAGTTCTTACTAATATGTTAGATATTTTCTTTAAAAAAACCTTGAACCCAAAATAATATGTACTAAAATAATTATCTTTAGAATTTAAAATGAATCTTGGAATTAAAATAATATATTCCCAGTACGCTGCATACTTCATAGACATAGTATAAGAGTTATATGTACTTTCCTGTTTCTTAAAAAAAAGATAATTTCCCTCTGATATTTTTGTGCAATTGTTTTCACGTTAAATAAACAGAACAACATCTCAAAGGGCCAAAATTAATATCTTTTTCTTGTTAATATTGAAGGAAATTAGTTACCATAGATTGGAGTTTTAAATTCCTGGAGAGTTTTTAAAGAACCCTATCTGGTATTGGATTCTGGCTTGCAAAAGGATGATATAGTAAGGAAGTCCCCTTCAACTTCTATAGTTTTTGGCTAACAGACTTGAGTTTTTTCTGATTTTTTCTGGGAAATTTGCTAAAGTATATCTGTTAAAAACTGTGAACACAGCATAAACACTTAGTACTAACATCAGAGCTTAGTATGAATACAGAGGTTGTATTTTACAGTTCCTATGAGAAAACATGCTTGTGATTTCTCATATCAAAAACAAGTGTGGAACATTAGAGGACTGTTATAACTTTTTATTCTAATCAGTTTAGTGGAAATATTTGTAGATCAGGAAGCTTGATTCATGGCAAAAATGTTTAAATCAGTGTGAACTTTATTCTAAGATGTGTTATATAAATAGTAATATTACAGTTGTCCTTGGAAATTTGGACATAATGACTTCAGCTCTGTGGAACAAATCCAAAGATTTGTGATGCTTTAATGATTAAATATTTGGGGGCATTTTGAAATATTTTATGTTTATTTTTAATAACAATCAGCAAATTAACAAACAGAACCTATTTGAGTTCTTTCCATTCATTAGTGAAACAAGTATACTCTGACAGATGCTAATAAGACAAAATGCAGACAGGAGTTTCAAGTAATCTCTGAGCTTTATTTTGTGCACAGAGACAGAGGCATAAAATACTGAAAATATATAAATTATTAAATAATTTAATAGGAACTTGTAGAAGTTTTGTAATCGAATTTCTGTCTTGACAACTTTGGGAATGTTATTTTCAAATACCGTTACCAAGTCAATGGGGTATAGAAAACTGTATGTCTTAACAGCCATTTGTCCTTTATTGTCTATAAAGGGAAATTCAATCTGTAATGCACTGTAGAGACTGGTATAGAGAGTCCTGAATTTGCTTGTTTTAGTCTTCATCACCAGATGAAGCCAAAACCACGAACAGTAAGTCTTTCAGGGCAGGCTTTAGACAGATGTATACAAAATATATCCCAGCCTTGTACTTCACTTCCAACAACTGATAAAAAATCATTAAAAAAGGGTCTGTTAACATTTTGTTAAAAATTCAATGTAGCTATGGGAAGAAATTCCACCATTAGTGTAACAACAGTTTGTGTAATTGGACCAAAAACCTCACATCTATAATTATTTTTATGACTTTCTTTCCCAAACACAGATATTATGTCACAATCTGGGGATGATATATTATATGGAAATTTCAAGATAGCTGGTTTTCTTTTCCCTTCAAAGCTTTCATACTATTGTTACCCTTAGGGTTCCATGCATAAAAACAGTGTAATAATTTTGCACTATGTTACTTTCATATTTCTTTCGTATTTCTGGTTTGATTGCTGTCTTAGGGCATTGGTCAATCAAGGATTCTGTGCTATATTTTTGATGGTTTTTTATATATATATTTGTCTGCTTCTGAGGCATTTAACAAGGTTTTCTTAGCCTTTCAGGTTCATTGAGTTTGTGAAAATTGCAGCAATGTCAGCTTCCAATCTTATGCCTTGGGAAGCAGAGGGCATTGGAGAGGTCAGGAGCTGCTGGGCAGCAGTCAGCTATTACAGTATAAAAAGTAATAGTAGTCATAGCTCACTAAAGAAGGTAGCAAGAGAACACAGAACTGAGCTCACAGCAGAGCAAAGAAATGCTGACTTTGGAAAAGTAAACAATATATATAAAATACAGAATCTTTCTCAAACTAGTGTAGAGATTAGGTCAGACCTCAACTAATTTACTACAAACCAACCAAATTAACCACATGAGATTATCTCTTTCCTTTACCGTTTCATGATATTAGAGTGTAGATAGCTTGTTCTTTGACTCCTTTGCACTGTTACCTTTGAAACCAATGTTATTTTAAAAGTTAAATCATATGCTGTCTAACAACTGGCACATTAGTTGACAGACTGCATTTACTTGGTAATTGTTAAAATATAATGTAATTTTAAAATTCAGGGGAAAGATATCAGCAAAACAGTTTAGGATGAAATTAGAGGTAATCACAGGGAGAAAGTCTGAAAATGATGAACAAGAATTGACTACTCTGTTATCAATTGTTAGAAATAGTCACAGCATCAAAATAAGAACAGATCACTTTCTAGAAATGCCTACTAGAACACTTTTCATAGTAGTAGGTTCACCACATGGAAATCTGACAGAGCCCTCAGTTTGACACCTAGTATTGCTTTGCTTTTTTTACTAGCAAAAATAATTATACCCTTATAAAGATCTATGTCAGTCAGGAACTTAAAATTATGCGTATTTCCTAACTCTGTTCCCTTTTATATTATTGTGGGGAAAAAAACTCTTACATTTTCAATTCTACTCATAGAAATCATTGCCTGTGTTAGATATGAGGTAAATGCAGCACAGTGTACCATAGCCCACTGTGTGAAGGTGTGGAAAACCTCGACTTGATGAATGCAACCTAGTGAAGAGATCAGAATTCCAGTTTCTATTCTGTGGTGTTACTTGCTCCCAGAATTCTAGAGCAGTATACAAATTTGCCTGAAAGGAAAACAAAAAAATTAAATGTGAAATAAATTGAAATATTCAGAATGTGATTCATAATGTAGGAACCCCATCCCTCCAAAAGTTATTTAATTCAGTATAAGCATGTGATATTAGTAATAAAAAACTAATTGTGATTTGCAGTGCTTCCTATACAGAATTCTATTGCTGACTTGGCATCTTAACAGGATAGTTTTGACTCTGTGTGTGATTTGGGCAAGTTCTGCCAGGACAGCTTTTAGTTTTCAGCGCCTTCAGCTGCTCAGCATCAGCATTCAAGACATGCTGTTCACCTATGTTTCACAAGTACAAACGAGGGCATTTTGAGCAGTAAATTGCAGTTTAAAAATTACCTACTGAGTGAATCACTGTTCCTCTATTATCAGCACCTCTTCTTCCGAAGTTTGGGGGCAGTGCTGCCAAAGCCGCTCTGCCTGTGTTTCTCAGTATGGGACTTACTTTGATATGAATCTGGCAGTAAAGATTATCCTCCTGTCTCCTGATTTCCTTTTATGTCTGACTATTGTTTGCTGCAATCTTTACTTTGAAAAAGTCTTTTTCGATTTGTCAAGGAGTAATGGCTGGCTATGACAAGCCTATGACAAGCTAGACCAGACAGGAGATATATATTGCTATAATTACTTCTAGAAGGCCAGGTGAGAAAATTTCATTTTAGGAAAATGAGAATGGCAGGTGTATCATGATAGTACAGACTCTGGGTGTAGGAGTGGTAATTTTGGAACTAGTGATTTACTTGCTTATTTGGGCAGATTGTTTTAAACTTCCAAATTGCAATAAGGGATTTTGTCACCCTTGAAAAAAAGACATTTTAATTTACTCAGGCCAGACCTTCCACATAGGTACACTCAAGACACATGCTCTGAGAGATGAATAAAAACTATTTTTTCTTCTTAAATCAATAAGAAACTGTCTTTTCTTCTCAAGTAATTTAAATATTTATTATATCTTAATCTGAACCTATTATTTTAGGTTATCAAAAATTACACTAGTGTTTAACAAATGTACCTACTAACACACATACTGGTAATTTTTTTCATGTGGATATCTATTCTAATTGACTTTCCATTTCTTATTTATATTCACTCATATCTTTAATTGTTTGTCTTTGCCTTTGAGTTAGTTAACCTGAAAAAAACTATATTACACAGAAAAACCTTGAACATCAAATGAACTGCATTCTTCAAAGCATACTGCCATCTTAAGTAGCTGAATATTTCCTTCTATAGCAATTTATGTCAATTATAAGTGTGAGTGAACACTTGATTAACACCATAATGGTCACTATAATTAATCTTTTCCTCAAAGTGAAATGAACACGAAAAAAAATCTCTGCCTTCCGGAATATAACTAGGTTGGATGTGGAGGGGGGAGTCTGTANTGTTTTGTTTTGTTTTGCTTTTTAGTTAAAATTCAGATTAAAGATTGCAAAATGTTATCGTAAAATCTGTGGAATTTATGAACAATTGTCTTTCTGTTTGTCCCTTTTCAAAAATACTCTTAATTGCCATGTCATGTCCATGTAAGATTTTTGCTCATCAAAATATTGCCTTTTCTTCCATTAGCTTCTCCTCAGCTACTTTGTACATTCTGCTTGACAGGTTATTATAAATTTTTTTCCCCCAGAAAGAATGTGTCTTCTCTCTCTGTTGTAACACCTAGACTACCTTGGTTTGAACATTCTACTTTAATATACTTTTTCAGTTCCTCTGGAAATTTCCTAGTTTCATACTTAAATCTGGAAAAGTAACGATATCTTCTCCCTAACAGTCTATAGTTTTTGCGTAGTGGTTTGGTTTTTTTTTTGTTGGCTTTGTTGTTGGTTTGCTTTTGTTTTTTTCAGTGAATAGGTGAATAGGTCTTCCTTGCAGCTATATAATTGTCAATCATTATCTCCTGTTATATTTATCTCATTTCTAATTCAGTGATCAATGAAAAATAGTCTATTTCAAAATGCTTTAAGTTTTCCTACCTACTGCTGGCCAGCTGTGTTTTGTAGTACTGCAATTAAAATCCAAATCTTTACATCTCTACCACTCTGGAGGGAAAAAAGCCCAAGTACAATTCTGATAAATGCTGAGATGTGTTTTCTTAACTATAAAGTATCTAGCTCTCTGTGAAGGGATGAAACATGCAGAGACTTATTTTTTTCTCTTGAGTTCTCATTTTGCCCTTTGTCTGAATTATTTTGAGTTTATCTTGCTCATCGAACAAGTTCAGATACTTAATCAAACTGTGGATGCCTGGTCACAGCTTATTTGAAGCTCTTGCTTTGGAAATCTGACATAAATTGTGTGCCACTTGAGATTCTCACTGCACTTCTGATTTTGGGCAAGTCAAATATGCTTTGCAACACTGCAGAAAGTATATCAAACATAAAGCACAAAAAAACCTTAACAGAGCCCCTTCAAAGCACAAAGTCATTCCTATCTCATTTAGGTATCTTTAGGGAAAAAATAAGGATTTGCAATCACAGGCGCTTGAGTAATGATGTCATGAAGGTGTTTACTTATTAGTAGGATCTTACACACAGACTTCATTTCCACTGATGTTTTGTTACATTTTACTGTTGTTTCAGAACGTCTGCTTATTGTCTATATTATGTATTGCACTGATGACATCTGATGTTTCTTTCCACACATACAGATTGGAATGTGAGAAAGGTTAAGGTAAACCTAGATAGCTCCCAAAAGAGCTTTAGGCTTGAATACATAAGAGCATACTGATATTGCCAAGGCAAGAGCCAGAGGGATGACAAGCATCCAGTTTCAGCTTGATTCTCCTTCCCCTAACAGTAGACTAATTCCATGCATCCATTTTGAAGTTTCTCAGGAAATGCATACTTTGTTTGCTCCATCTGTCTCCCATATGGATATCAAGCATAGATTTCACAGAGAAACAATCCCAACACAGGAGAAGTGAATCTATGTCTTTGCTTCCCTATTGGACTACCTTGAAATACACTTTATTCATTATTATTTTGCTCAGTGTTCTTCTATAAAGCACCTAAGATGACTGGAAGTTCCTTTGTTTTGCTGCTACAGACCATACAATTAGTAAAGCACTGGGACATCAAATTACACGAACAACGAAAGAGTATTTAGTCCTTTTGATTCCCTCTATGCATTGAAACAAAACCAGCATAATTAGTGAGCACACAATATTTTATGAAACATAGTCACAGTTAAAAGTAGAGTCACATATTTTCTTTCTCTGAAATGGCACATTTAAGCTGTTTTTGGCACCTGGCTAATTAGTTTCTAAACAAGATTCTCCTGAATAATCTTCTTTTCCATACTAAGCAGTTAATAAGAGGCGAGAGTGAGTTTGTGACAGCTCAATATGAGTTATAAGCAAGCTCCATTTATTTCACGGTGTGTGTGGTTTATATAGTGTTACAGTGCTTCTAAGTTTAGATCACTAATCTACTGGTTAATTACACAGGTTATAGTTTACATTTTCTAACATTCTATTCTCACACATTCAGAGTTACTCCTTCATTCTCCCTTAATTGCAGGTCTCCTCCTGATACATTCTTGAGAATATTCTTAGAATTCAAGGGTACAGCTGCATCTCCCTGGTGCCTTTCCCACGGAACATCCCAGGGCCTGGAAGGCCTGCTTAGCTAGCCATAGTCTTGCTCGAACACCAGGCCTCTTTACTTCCTTATTTTCCAACAAGCAGTAGGCTCTCTTTTACTCCTTTTTTTCTCCTCTTTTTTTGCTTTTCTTCAGCATGTAATATATTCCTTTCTGTTATCATCATAAAGGTGTTTTTTTTTTTTTAAATTTGTATTTAACTTACTTCTTCTTGTCATATCTTCTTTTCTTCTAACATTATGCAATATGATTTGACTGCTGTTCTCCTACTCTATTATCCTTTTTCTGTCACCTCAGGTGTTTGTTTCATCATTTCTTTCCTTCCCTTTATGCTTCCACTATCATCTTCTGTTTTTTCTTTGTAAAGGAATATTCCACTACTTTGTACTGTTGCCTGCAATTTTCATTTTTTCCCCAAAAAAAAAGTCTGCACTTTGGTTCTACATTCATGACAGCCTGCTGTCACTTACCTTCCTCTTCTATTTTGGCTTTATTGTTTTCTGTTTACTGTCTTCTTATACTCAAACAATATTTTTAAATATATGTTAATATACTTTCTTTGTACTTTGAAAAAAATATTTCTGACAAGGACATTTATGGTGCCATATATCCAACCTCTTTCAGATGCTGCAGTGTAAATACATACAAAATTTTTGGTCACTCTGCCGATAGAAGCCAATGTTAGGAATTAATTCTTTGATAGGTAAGTCAGATACAAACACCCATAATTATTCTTCAGTTTCTCTAGGAGAAAATTTTTGGGTTTAGCCTTTTCTGCTTTCAGAAAAGGGTATCAGAGAGGAAGAGAAATACCCAAAACTTGCATACTGCATGAATAAATATTTGGGTGAGTGGACAGTTCTGCATAAGACTATTTACAATTGAAACCACATCTGTGAAACATTTTACATGAAATTATGTAGTACTAGCATGAGAATATCTACACAGAGTGGTAGATATTTAGTCTCCTTATTTACGTCTGCTTTTCGCGCCAGATTGCAGAGAGTGGTCTTGATCCGCTGGCCTTGGAACCTATTTGATGAGGCCACTGCATTTCTCTAGACTGCCTATATTTTCTTTCTTTTTTTCTCAAAGGGTGTTAGAGAAAGTAATGATCTGCTATGTTCTTGTGTTGTGGTTGTATTCTCACACAAAAGGCAGGTGTGGTCACATTGTAATCCTTTATCTGGAAATGTAGAAGCACTACCAGCCCCACTATTACAGGGGTCTTTCATGCAGAATACAAAGCTTGTTTTGAATTTTTTTAAAATTTCCTGAAGTTTAGGAAAAGGAGAATTATAATTTAATCTTAGAACTGATTTACAATGGAACTTAGCCTGCAATTAGACCAAAGTTATGCAAGGTTCAGAGGACTTCTAGGAAGAGTTACTTGTATCATGGATGAAGCTTTCAGACATATATATCCTGCTGCATTCTTTTCATGGGTGTCAAACTGCTAGCAGAAGAATGCTGTAGGGTGTAGGGACCATGACAATTTTCACCTCAACTGGATCAGATGTTAGCTCTAATTGATCATATATTTCCCTATAATTACTTACATTAAGTAATTGTGAAATTATGCAGTAAGGATTAGGAGATATCTCCTTTGATGCACAGTCAAAAGAACATATCTGTTGGCTTATACCTACACTCTTAGAAAACTCTATGTGCTCCTCAGTAGGCAGAAAATTGTTATTTTCCATTTCCTTAGGATGTTTAAAAGTGTATGTGTTTGAACTTATGCATGTAAGTATTATATATGTGTACATATTTAAGCATGAATAGTAGCAAGAAATCTGAGGTTCTTAATTTACAAAGCAGTGGCACTGATTTATTCTGGACTGATGACGCTCAAGACATAGGTAAATAAATATCTACAATATAATTTGATTTTAGTAAGGTTCTAGTATACCTCATTAAGTAGTGTCTGCCCTTGAGTGGATTGCAGTATGTCACTGCTTGAATACTCCTGATCCTTTTTGATAAAAAAGAAATAATTGTAGATCTGTAATAGTAATGTACATCTTTTTAAAATGGTATAAAAGCCAAAGGAGATGACAGCTGAAGTTGATGCAAAAATAAGAGAGTATTGACTTAAGTCAGACAGCAGAGTGCTCACCAATTTGTGAGCACCAATTTCAGTATCCCTGTTGGTTTGGCATATTTCATCCTAGCTACAGCAGGCAGGTAAAGAGATTGGAAGCCTTGTTTTACAGTATTTTCATTTATCCAGAGCTGAAATGGATGTTAGTATTTGTAATGAAATGTAGAAGACCATTAGAAGTATTTTGACTTAATACTGGCCAACAGGCTATTTTTTATCATTTATAAGGTTGCAGGTGCTAGAGTTTGGATCAGTAACGAAACACAGAATAACTACAGACTTTCAATCACATCAGGAAATAACAAAATCCTAAAAATTAGGAGTTGTCAACATTCTGAGGTCATATAACATTTAAACTCTTCTCGGCCATGTCTCCTTTTGGAAACTGAGTGGCTGGAATCAGTTAGTAATGCAAAACACATTTTGCTTCGTATCAACAAAACTTTTGCTTTGCAATTGGCAAATCAGTTGTAAAATAAACTTGACAAGCACTGTCCACATTGTATCATATTTTCTGACAGTTTTTCAAGATTATTTAACTTATCTTGCCATTTATGTGAAAGCTTAAGGAATATTTCCTGGAAAAGCTGCTAGTCTTTTCCTTGTCACAAGAAACCTGCCTTTACTTATACGAAAGGGAGAAATTCAGGTAGCACTGAAGACTAAAATAATGATTGTACAGTTTATTCAGGGACTATACAAGAAATATAACAATGTGTTATTTGTTGTGGTAAATAAAATAATTTCTTCAAGAACCAATTTAAAAAAAAGTATTACTTTATTACACTGAGGTGCTGTAAATTTTTACAGAAAAAAAGAAGCTTGTAGCTGCATTTGACAAGTATATAATAATTCCGCTTTCTAAATTATTTTTTTAAAAGCAAGTTTTTGAAAGGAAAACTTTAAAAAACACCTTTAACAACATTGCGAATTGCAGATGACAAGAATTTTCTTTTATCAAAATAACCTACCTTTCTTTCCTCAGCCAACCTGTGCTGAAAAAAAATCCACTGAGATTCCAGTTTAAATTTGTAAATAGTTTCTAATTTTAAAGAGTTCCATAATGTTAGTGCTCATTACCAATAGAAGGGAGCCCCACACTAACAAATTTTAACATTGCTTACCTCTGGACAAGCCCAAGTGGTAAAACCAGGTTCATCATTGATTTCCATAAACTAGTGAGATCATGGCATTACTTAATTTTAAAAAATATTCAACTATATATTTTTACAGATATACAAAAAATAAATATCTATCTTATGAAAATTAGTTGTATTGTAATGACAAAGTCTCTTCACTCGGACAAAACTTAGCACCGTACGATGATGCACAGAACAAAACAGTATCCATATGTAAACACGTTTTCTGGAAAAACCAAGATCTTGATGAAATCCTTAACACTTTTTAGTTTTCTTTGTTTAACAAAGTGCAGAATTATTTTCTATTCTTTTAGGCAAAAGAAAAAGAGAAAGTGAGATTTACCAAACCCAATTATTAATAAAATAACATTTTAACTTTATTACGCAGTGTAAAAATGTTTAAAACTCATAAGCTCTATATTAAGTGACATTTCCAAATATTTTCTGGTTTTTTTCTGTATGAATAAGACTTGGAATCTTTATATCTATATATGATATATATGGTAATGTCATCAAAACAATATGGTTTTGATTAATAGAATAACGTTAAAACACAGTTATATGTTAATTGGGGTAGAAAAGTAAGAGGGAAACAGTGCCAAGGAAAAGAGATTGTTTCGTCAAAATGAGATAAAGTAGAAAAAATGGCAAACAGAATAAGCCAACATATTCTTACCTACCAGATTGGCAGGTGGGTTGCTTTAGAACATTTTTATGACTCACCACTGTGCAAGTACTACTGCCAAAGGCAGATGGATGAAAATGCCAAGCATATGTGAAGAAGGTCAACAACAAAGTTTCTAAGAGAAAGGAAATGCAACACTCCAATAAACATTTTTATGGCACTCTGTGTTAACAGCTACAAGAAGTTGGCTTCCTAAGATGGCTAAGAAGAAAAATCTAGGAGCAAGAAGATGCTTTTGACATGAATTTAATTAATTGTCTGCTATAACTTATGATCTCCAATACCAACAGGTGGATATTCTCCTTAGCATGTAGTGCAACCCACTGTACATGTACAAAAGTTTGACCAGAGATCCCTAAAGTTCCGGTTCAGCTCCAGTACTTGGGTTCCTGTGGTATGAGCCAATATGTGGGGCTGGTATGTGGGGCACACATGCTTCTGGGTTTTGGCTAATTTTGGTTATAACATATAGCTCATCTACCTATGCCAGGGATGCTAGGAGTGCTTCGAAGTATATTGGTTTTGACATATCACTGGGACCACTGCTGCTAAACTCTTAATTTTTTATTCCAGTCATAGGAATATCATTGGCATGGGCTTGAGAAATTCTTCAATGGGATACAAGGTTGTTTTACGACCAGAGAGGGTTGCCTTTTAGTTAGTGTTGTAGCTTATTGGGTAGTGCAGTTAGAATGAGAACAGGGGAAGTCTGCTACTGTATTGGTGATGGGCTGTTTGTATTACAAGGTTGCATTAATTGCTGTATTTGCCATTGAGGAGACAAATTGTGCCAACAGCAGGCTGGAGTTTTTTCTGTGGCATGAAATAACAAGGCTTGGAAGACAGATTGTGCTACACTGCCCTTACACTTAAAATTACCAGAATTTCTAAATTTGAACTGGGAGGAGAGGGAAATCTCAAAGGAATTTTCCTTTTAGCACCAGTTTTCTAATTGCTTGTGGTGAAACTTCAACATCAGAGTTATCAGAGTAAAATGGAGAAGTTTCAATAAGAAATCTTTGTACTATTCTCAACTCAATTTGTCAATATGCAGAAGTATTTTGTTGGCTGTAAAACCAAAATATTTTTCCAGAATAGATTTAAGGTATCTATCATGTGTCTTCACTTATACAAACATTTCATGTAAAACTTGACTGTTGTTAAACTCTGAGAAAGGGCATTGCTTAAATATAAAATTACTGTGTGCTTCAGAATTTGCTAGGAGAGACAAATACGAAGTCCACTATCTACTTTATATTTTCCATTATAAATGGAATAAATGTCAGAATGCTGCATTCTAATACAAAGCAGCCTGCATTCACAAAGTTTTACACTGTTGATACAATTTTCTATATGATTTTGGGGCAAAGAAGATGAATGTTCCCTAATAATTTCTATTCTGATAATATAGTTTTATTATTCATTACAGTGTTTCATAGTAAATTTATACAGTTCCCCAAAGGAGTCATTGTCACTTCAAGGAAATAAGTAGCTCTTACCAAACCTTCCTAAGACACCCTAGAAAATGAAATTCCTTGAGGCAACAATTTATAAAAGTGATTTCTATGGCTAAAAACTCTATAAAGCAGAACATAATCTGTAACATGATGAAGTTAATGTCTTTTCTTAGTCCAGAACAGCTCTCCCCATAAAGTATGTGCTGTCAATAATAATTTACTCTTAATAAAAATATTCCTATAAAATCATTCTTTTGAAACTTTATGGCTTCAGACTCCAAACCCATTAATTTTTGTATCTAGATAGAGAGGTTTAGGTGTGGGGTTACTAAACCAGCATGCTCAAGGTTGTAATACTGATCATTCAGTGGATAACAATATTTATTTTAAGCTAGTAAACTTCCTGAAACTTTATTTCAGGAAGTACACCTATCACTTTGTTTTTTCTAATTTTATTTCTCAGTTACTCTTTAAATGTTAATATAAATATTTAATTAATGTTTGCTTATTTATTTTTTAATACCTTTACCATGTTTTTTTGACCACTTATTTATATTTTCTTTCTTTCACCTCCTTCTGTTTCCCACAAGATGTCTAGGATTAATTCTCAGAAAGGTGGTAACACTGTAAATAAATTTGTGTGGGCATTGAGACAGAAAACATCTGAGACAGAAAGTTTCACCAAAAGGTGAATTAAAAGCTGACGTTTGTTGCCTTTTATCTGCTATTTGCTGGAGTTTCTGTAAGGCTCTGAATGCACAGTGCATGTCAAAAGGTGTTCATGCTCACTGAGATGGGCTGCTGCTCCTTTGACATTCTCTCAGAGGTTTGTCACCAGTATTTAGAAAGTCCATTGGGGTAATTTGATTTTTAAAAAACCCACCTTGAATATTTCAAGACATGAGCAAAAGCCTAATAATAGGGTGATGATAAAACTAGGTCTCAAAACTCCCTGTTAAGATTGGAATTAATAGCTGAGCCTTTTTTATTGGTAGAAAATTGAACCCACAAAGATTTAACATTTAAGATGTAAGAGTTATATTTAGAATTGAAGAAACTAATAGTATACCAAAGATAAAGACTTTAAGAAGAATCCTACAATACCAAAAATTCCCTTAAAAGAATGTGTTTATTATATATATAAAATGCAAAGAAATCAGAACTTTTGGAGAGAAAGAAAAGAAATAATAGAAGCTTTAGTCTCAGAATCAGATAAGGAAATATTCAGAAATATTACAGTAAGAAAATACTTAGGAAAAATCATTACTCTGTAAGAAAACATGCTTATTTATGTATCTATGAATTCTGTAAGAC
This sequence comes from Grantiella picta, assembly GCA_013397955.1. Lineage (NCBI taxonomy): Eukaryota > Metazoa > Chordata > Aves > Passeriformes > Meliphagidae > Grantiella > Grantiella picta. Next base: position 367,779 of record VZRM01006430.1, on the reverse strand, counting down.
TTTGATTCTGACTACAGAAAAACTTGGAAATCTTTCTACACATCAAATGATTTATTAGACAGTATATTTCCTGATGTGTAACACTGTGTTAACAAGGTAATACAAATTCTTGACCCAGCCGTGCTCACACCTGCCAAATGAACAACATGAGTTTGCTACTGCTTTCAAACAAGCAGTGTTTCAGCTAGTTTTAGAATCTAAAACTATATTTTTTGTAAAAAAAGTAGTTCAGCTTGAGTTTCCTTTATCTCATATGTCTTTAGTTTTCTCTGTATAAATCAACAGTGTCATGAGGGAGCTCCTTGTGGACATAAGTGAAAATGTGTTGATCCTGGTGTGGCTGAATGTTGTGACACACACATCATGTTTACACATTCAGAAAGTAAATATTTTTGTAATTATTTTGACTGAATGGATTCAGTGTGGTAGACTTCCTTCCCCAGAAAATGAAAAGGTGTCCACCTATTTCTTTTCAACCATGCAGATTCTGCCATGAAAGAAATTTATTCACAAAGCCTGTCTACTCCTATTTCTCACCATTAGGTATCAATGCACTTAATAACAGGTCTGTTTCCAAGTGGGTTTGTGTGCAAAACTTAATTTTGCGTACAGAGAGTGAGATAATATGCAATCAGGCCTCCAGCTCTGGATACTTCAAAGAAAGAATATTAAAACAGCTGAGTTGAAGGGAGAGAAAGAGGCATTTAGACACTCTCCAAGAGTCAAATGTTTCATTTATGGTCAAATTTCAGGGGCTGGAACTTCTTCCTGGGTTAAGTACTTCAGCCATGTGGGCTATGTGTTACTGCTCTTCAGTTTTCCCTGCTTCAGGACTTACCGAAGGGAAGAATGGAGCCTTGCTCTCCTACATACTAGAGAAGTATTTTAATCATTAAAAAGAAAACTAAACTTGAGAACAAGAGAATAAAATAATTTGCAGCAGAAAGAAGGACCCTCTACTTTTGTTTGATTTACAAATAATAGCTGTTTTTTGGGGTGCTGTATCTCAAGTGGAGCATCTCTGAGTAAATAACACCTGAGGAGACTTGAAGGAAAATTTCTCCGTACTTCTCCAGTTTCTATATTTGAATGGAACATCAACAAGAATGGTGGCTGTTGGCAGCTGTTGCTATCTTGTTTTTCCTGGTTGCCATTCTGAAGTTTGTGTCCCCATGTGCTTTATAACAGAAATCTAAAGTCTAATATTGGATTCTGGATTCTAGCCTGTGGAAAATAATACTGCAGAATTCATCATTACTTTATACTTATATATTGCTTGACATCTATATCATTTTAGCATCACCTGAAACCCTAGCAGTGGCAACCGAATTTGTAGGTAGAGTTGAAAATCTCATCCAATTTTTGGATTCAATAAAGTGATACTTGTGATTGCTGCTTAAAGCTTGTGATTGTTCTCCACTACATTTCAGTGGTCCTGTCCTACCATATATGTATATATACACATATATAATACATAATATTTTATTGATTGGTTTGATGATATATAATACAATGGTAACTGCTATTACTTTGGAATTTTTTTCCCATTAGCAAGTGCATGATTTACTAAAAATAGGGGGGCGCAGGTGGACATTTGTGTTGGGTTTTTTTAAGTTGAAAACCTGTATAGAATCTCAGGTTTGACCCAGACAGGAAAAAAATAGTGGCAAAATAATGTAAATATTTAGAGTCACAGAGTAATTAAATTACCTTCCTGAAAATGAATGGATTTTCTTTTAGACTAAACATTCTGATAGTGTTTGGTGGTCAGAAGAGGGAGCTCTTGAACTATGTCACGTTTTTAATAGATTATAAAGGGTACACCTTTATTCCTAAAGAGCACACTTGTGCTCCTTGCATTATTCAAATTGAATTCTCCAATGCTTAAAATATTTTCAAATAGCCAACTCAGTCAGAATTGTATATCCAAGATGCACAAGTGCCTTTTAAATACATATAACTATGTGAAAAAAAGGGGCTAGAATGGCAAAACCCTAAACCAAAAATTAAAGCAGAAATAGCTTGCATCTCCCATTAAATAAAATCACATAAATGCACACAAGCTGTATATAATGAGATGCATATGCACCTCATAAAACATGCAATGAGAGCAAGTTTTCATCCATTTAATTAAAAGTTTTCTGTAAGGCATTTCTAAATAAGGTTTTTGTTTGTACATAATAACGGTTAACACCCCAAAACTTATCACAGAGTCTGTGTGTGTTATCTTTATCAATCAGTCCGTAAATAAATCTTGGTCACTTCTTTAGATCCAGGCAAAAACTGTCAATATAAATACATCCATAAGAAAAACTGAATGATATTCTAGTGTCATTTCTCAGGAAGGTTTTTCAAAGCCATGTGTAGGAGTGAAGCTAATGCTACTGACATATGTAGGTCATACAACATGGTATGTAGTCCACCTGTCCCAGCCACCTAGGAGTTAGGCAGTGTAATGTGATCAGTACTATTAATGAAGGAATGATTTACCCAACATTTTTGTGAACTAAATGTTTTAATTACTTAGACATCTCGCTCTAAATACTTCAGTCTTAGTAAATTAGGCTGAATGCAATGACTTCTTGACACTGACTGCACAGGAACTCACCCTTAGGCTACTCGGGGCTGTAGTATATGACCTCTGAGAGACCCATGTTCTTCTGGCAGATGGAGACAGATCTCAGGTCTAGGTCATATCAAATGACATCAGATGTCCCTGTTACTGAATTCTATACCTGAATTCGTCTATCTGAATCAGGAATAAAGTGTCAATATTAAGAAGTAATGGGTTTTAAAGGAGGTAGTGACACATACAATGTAGAAGAAGATACCCAAAGCTTAACTGTGAAGGATTCTGGGCCACCTGATCTCCTTCTGAACTTTGCTCTTGCTTTGAGGAAGAAATGGGAGCATGGGACCTCCAGAGGTGCCTTCCAATCTAAATTATTTTACATTTTTATGATCTTATAATTACTTTTAGGGTTTATTCTGAACCTGTCAGGATACTTGTAGTGTATCTAAATGTCTGCATGGCTTCTCTGATTTTTGCTGGTAGAAACAGGGGAAATCAGGGTTGAAAGATTATCTGCCCTGTATTTCTAAGTATTCTCCACTGACAATATGCCAGATGGATATGTTTACTCATTTGTAAGTGCGTGAACACAGCAGGGATGGAGAGGGCTTACCATAACATCTGATTTCCCAGGTAGTTCAAATCATTGTGTACTTCTGCAAGGATCTATTTACATTATAGCTCTTCATGTGCCAGTGTCAGGATCAGGACCAGACACACTAACCTCTTTTTCAAAGATGTCAGTAAATATTAAATATATTACCAGATGTGAAGCAGACATATCTTTTCTTGAAATAAAATGATTATGAGGACAATTCCCTAAAGGAAGAAAAATATTATAAGTTTATATAATGAAGCGACCTTTTAAGTTCAAGAAACTCTCGTGTGTACCTGAGCAAGAAAACAAAAAGTCAGGTAGATCCAGAATGTAAGGCCAGTCTCCTGAACTATTATGTCATTTGTGTTACATATTATGGCTTGAAATGTAGCAATATATACATTATTCTATTCTATATACATTAATCTACATTATTCTAATAATGGATGATAAATAAACTTCAGAAGAAAATCCTTTAATGTAATTAAATAATATATTCAAACTAATAATATGTTTAATTACAAAATATGAATAGAATTATATTGAAAATTTACCTTGTGTTGTCAGAAAAATTTCCCCAATGAGGTTGCTATCTTGTAGCAAGCTATCTTGCAGTGGTTGTAAAAAAAGAAATAATTTCTTGTAAAAAGCAACATATCTACCTAATCAGTTTTCTAGTAGACTTCATGAAAATAAAAACCCCTGAGAGCTTTTGTTCCTGGAGCTACCAAACTTTGCAACAGATGTCACTCAGTCATTCCTATATGCTAAAATGACATGTACATATCATTCATTTTGATATGACATCACTGGATTAATTAAAGGCACTGTTTACTACTAAAGCATATTTTTAGAATTTAAAGCAATCTGGGAAAAGCAAAGAGCCATGTTAGCAAATTTGATCAGCGATATCTACATGACCATGAAGCATAGTGTGAGAACCACTATACTGAACTACGTTAATTTTTTTTCTGGCCTTTGGTTTATGCTGTAATGCTACTTGATCTCACATTTTCTTGTTGTTTGGGGAATTAATTACTTCTTCATTTACCAAACAAAAATTCTCTTCCTTACAAAAGACTACCTGTCCTCTGATAAATTTAGAAATGCCTTTTGCATTTAACTCTTAACTTTTGTGTCAAGTCAAACTGCTATGGTTTTATTCTTCAGTAGTTACAGTCTGACATACACACATTTTAATGTAAAAAGAGCCCCACCCCCAAAGCAAAATAATTCCTATTGTACATTTCTGTTATCTGGAGAAATTATTCTGAAAAGAACTATGTGTGTCATCCCCTTATCTATTTTATTTTTGATTTTCTTAACATAAAAACTTTACCTAACCCAGTTCATTTTTATAAATACTCCTCCAAAACATATTAGCTCTTTTCTCTCTCTCTCCCTCGTGTACAAAATCCTCATTATGTGCCACAGATGTGGAATCTAAGAGATTAACTAGAAAAATGCTTTGTTAAAGTGAATTCTTATATGGCACTATCAGTTTGTATTAAGGGATGGTGACACTGGTAAGTCACTGTGAACAATCATGAAGGAAGTAGAGCACTTCAAAAAATACTTCTGCTTTTCATAATTAGATATTTGTGTGCAGCAGTAGAGGTGAATGGTAAAATTCATCCACCAAGCTGTTTAAAATAAGCCCTGTAAGGTGGACATCTGGCAAACCACAAGCACATATTAAAGGCAATTTTTAAGGCAATTAAAGCTTCACATTTATTTTTTATTAGTTTAGTATGCTTAAGTAAGCTGAAACAATTAAGAACCTTATTCATAATTTGCCTTTGATTTACAAGATTTAATGGAATCCACAATCCACATAATAGAATTAAGAATAAGTATCAACTAGAAATCACAATGAATTTCTGGAGTAATTGAAACAAATGGATTCATTATTCAGATTTTGTATTTCTGTTTGTGCCTCATATATCCTAGTAGAATACGTGGTTTATTAGAAGCCTTTTTCTCAAAGTCTTCACCAGGTTAAAAATTTTCTTTCATATTATTTCTATAGAAGACAGTAATGAATCCTTCCTAGGTAAGGTGGAAAGTTCAAATTAATTTTCTATTTTAAAAATTATAATAAAGTTTAAAATTATACAATTAATATGTGTAGTATTAAATTCTAAAAAATCCACAGACTGCTTGTCATGAGATTTCTATACATCAGTCACAGAAAATTTTCTTATTATAAAAATTAACACATATAACAGAAACTTTTTAGTGATTTTGAACTAGCAGGGTATTTATGTCTAAATGGGGAGAGAAGAACTATATCCAGAAATTATATGTAAATATAAGAAAGAACATAAAAAAGAGTTTTAAACTGCTTTACACATTCCAAATATAGCTGCAAAGAAAAAGCTATTAGAGCTTCAACATTTTGACATGTAAGCCCTTCGTAATCAAGAGAGCACTATAATAAACTCCGTTCATATTAGTTTCCAAAGAGAAATAGTATAATCACTCATACTCAGATAAGGTTGTGTTCTCAGACACTTTCTTATTTCCTTCTACTCATCGGGGAAGTTTCCCCTTTTTGTGTGAAATTGAAATGAGAAGGAGCCATTAGACTAATCATACTCAGAGAAGAAGAGCTCTTGGCATGTTTAGTTAATCACAATTTCATAGCAAGCATAATAAAAAAAGTATAGACTGAAAGATGAAAGGGAAAATTATCTTTCTTTTTGACTAAGTCATTGAAGTTGTTACAAGAATGCTTTCCATTTTCAGTGGGTCAGACCCTTCTGGCAGATTTGCCCCATACTTTATCAATTGAGGAATTGCTCCATGGCATCCATGTTTTTTTAAGAGTTGCATTATACATCTGTACAGCAGATATCAGAAGGAAAAATGTGGTTTCCTATCAGAATCTGAGCATTTTTATACCTAGCAGTGGTTACTGGAGGATTTTTCTCCAAGCAAATGTAAGATTTAGCACAGTCATCACTGATTTTACACAGCAACCCCTGACTTTTGTTTATTGAAATCTTTGTGTCACAAAGGTTATTATATTTTAAGCTAGGGGAAAAGAAAATGCATCAAATTAAGTGTAATTGTTACTGCATACAGTATTCCAGTGCATCCCAAAACATCTCAAACTTATTATACAGTCACTAGTTTTTATCAGGTATACAATCCTCGTATAGCAAGGTTAGGGTGGTATAATGGTACAGTGACCCTTGAATGTAAAGTAAGAGAGTTTTGAATCACCAGCACTGCTCAAAGGAAATTGCTTAGTATCTCTGTATATTTTTCTTATCTAATAAGATTGACAATATTAAAACAAACTCGTATTTATGTGGTAATTTTTTCAAACCAGACAGATGGTCATAGGTTCATAAAGAAGTAGGGGTTTAAATAATTTGTTCTTTTTGCATTTATGTATACAGCCACTAGCTCAAACAGGTTTCATTACATTAGAATTTCACAAAATATATATATATATGTTTGAGGCAAATGTCATGACTGTCTTTGCATGTTACTAAGCAGAGATTTATGTGTGAAACAACTGAATTTTAATAACAAGCACCAATTGCTTTATTTAAAGAATTGTTTTCAGCATTCTGCTGAATAATATTAACAGCCCTGTTTTTCTGTATAGTATGATACTACTTCAAGCTCTTCTTAATTTGTCACATACATTAAGCAATATTAAGTCTGGTCTGGGAATTGGTGCAAGCGCTGTGCACAAATCTAGAGTACAACAGGAAATAATATCAGTGCATTTTAGTCAGATAAAATGACCTCTTCACCAAAACCAATGCCTTCATTGGAATATTGTGGGAAGTTCCAATGGCATAACTTTTTCAGGTAATATGCAACTTATTACTGAACCCTTACAGACATTTTATTTTTTTTACTGTAGTAATACGTACTTTTTTAATATTTTGATCACTAAATTGTCTGAAATGTGTCAAGTAACTCTGTGAAAAAGTCAATACAATCCCACACCTTAACTCCTGCCCTGCTCCCAAATACTAGCTCGTTTTTATCTTATTTTGCCTGCCTGCCTTCTCCTCCTCATGAGAGGCATAATTTTTTATACTGTAGTTCACCACAATTATTGCTTTAGGGGGATGGAAGAGTTTAGAAAAAGAAATAATTGTCACAAGGGGAAGAAAAATCAAGTTTTGGATCCCAGTTTTATTTAGGTGCCAGCTAAACCTCTAACCACTCAGGTTTTAGGACATTTGGCTAAGCATGTTCAGAAGCAGGGATTCAGTCCTTTGAGGAAAGTTGTTGATAGAAATTTAGGCATAGACTAAGTATTGGGGTTTGATTATTTACATAAATATGTGCTTTTAAATATAGTATTCTGGCCATACATTTTCTTAACTTATGATTAATTTTCAATATTTCATTTGCATTTTTGCTTAAATTATAGTTTTTACTTGCTAAAATACTTTGATATAGAATTGTAACAAATATAGACTAAGAGCACAAAAGCAAGTGACAAGTAGGTAAAAGATAGAGTTAAAAGAAAGATTCAAATCCATTAACTAATAAATACAGAGAAGTGTTAGACTTCCACCCACCTTTCAATAAACAATTAAATTCTTTCAAAATTAAATGCCTCTTGTCATGTGATAACTAATAATTTTAAATCCTAGAAAGCACCTTGGAGACAGTCTGGGGACAGATGAGAAGACATTAAGAAGACAGGGCAGTGAGACCCAATGTAGGCAAATAGCTAGACTTCAAATGTGGTGGACAATGGCAAAGAACATTCTTAGTGTACATTCCTGTGTGACCTAGGAGAGAGCAAGCCAAAGCAATAGCTCTGTCTTTATGACAACCTCAAAAAAATTTAAAATCCTCTGACAGGTGGCAAAAAGGTCTTTTTGTTAGGGTTATTTTATTCTGTTTTTCTACTGAGGACATAAGTAATGGAGCAGGTGGTATGTTCTAGCACTTGTTACAGGTGTGTCTCACTGTTGGCTTTTAATCTGGTGTCATCATGCTGGCAGTTTTTCTCCCACTGGGGAGTGAGTTCAGACATAAACTTATCCTTCAAGTATCTGTTTCAAATAACCTAATATGAAGTATTTACAGAGTGTGTAACTATCTATATACTTATACAGATATGATTGTGTAGTTATACAAAGTACATATATAGTATATATTGAGTATATATATGGTATCTGTGACTATAATTTTTGTATATATACATATAAACTATGTATACAGTTAAACACTCGTGTGTATGGGATTCCTTTGAACACTGATAACACTGTTCTGAAAGTACTTACAGAAGTAATCCTATAAACTTTGTTAGCATTAATAATATAATTATCAGATTTTTTTAAGTGACTGTAGAAGTGAACTGAAAAAAATGTAAGTTATGTAACACAATGGCCTTGAATTGGCTGAATTGGAGCCGCAACAAAAAAAGCCCACAAAATTAAAAACACAAAGCAAAAGAAAGAAAACAACACAAAAACTCCACAAGACCCATCTAAAGAGAATTTCTACAGTCTCATCTTATAGCTGGAAAAGTGTTTTTGTATTTTTGGTTCCATAAAAGTTGGATTTGTGCTAGCTAGTTACCTTAAAGCTGTCTGTTTGAAAAAGTTGAAAAATCTTTGGAGTAGCAATTATGTGGTTCCCCTGACAAGAGCTACCAGGAAAATGGTAGTCATAACAAAATATTTGAAGTAGAAAGATACAATTCAAGTTTTATTGAGCAAAAGGAATTTTTTTTTATTTCTCTATTATGTCAAGGAGTATATATTTACTGAGTCAGCAAATTAATTATGTTTACCAAGAGATCATTTATGCAGCTGAAGAAATGGCCAGCTGTAATTGGTCCCCTACCTCAGGGGAGCCAGGGACAATTCTTGTTAGGCTGGAATGACACAAATCTGGATCCTGACCAGCTGGAGCAGACTTTCTTCTTCCAATATGCCCATATTTCCCTGCTGAGAAACCTTCTGCCAGAACAGGCCCCTGTCAAAGTTTTCAATGTGTCTTGTCCATCACTGGCATGAATCAATATTTTACTCCATAACAGGTTTGTAATAAAAAAATGTTATTTATCTGTTTTCATCTTTAATGAAGAAAGATATGCATGATTAAAAGAAAATTGGATTCAAATTAATTTGTTTAGGGAGCTTCAAAATAAAAAATTCTGTTTCTTAGAATACTTTCTGTGTTTCATGTGTTAAACATAACTTTAAGAGAAACTTCAAACCACATTCTCAAAGGGACAAAATATGCACTTTTTACATATGAAATCTGTTCATGTCAACATAAAATTGTCATTAAAACATCAAGAGAGGAAAACCATGTAGTAGTCAGTAATAACACATATTGAATGTTGTTTTTCACAAAAAAAAATCCAAATTGTAGCTACTTTAAGATGCTTACCTGTCAAATTACCATTTCCTATTTAGAAATTTATTTGCTGCAAGTTATTCCTATTTCCAGGTGTTCCCATATCTGTGTCTAGATTAATGTTATTATTTTGTCATCAGTTTCTCTTATGAATTAAAAAATGAAAGTTGAAGCACAATCTCTTACTTTCTTTCACTTTATAGAGAAAACTATGTAAAAACTAAAACATCCCATGTATAGAGGTAATGAGCATTCAGATACCCTTTATTAGGCACCAAGAAGTGTTAATTAAATTTTGTAATTTTTTTGGTCAGAACTTAATTTCTTTTTTCAAATTAAAAGTAACTTTGTTATTGTTACCTACCTTCCTTTAAAATTCCTTATGATGTGATTGATTTGCAGTTCCCAGTGCTGTAGAAGATCGTATTTTGACTTCCTCAGACAATTTTATCTTCATTCATTCGTCCTTTCCACCAATTTCTACTGATTCCTTTAAACACCAAGGATTTTGTTTGATTTTGTGTTTTTTTTCATTTCAGAAAGTTTAATTTCTTTAATTCTGTAGGTGGTTGAATAGGATCAATATGTTCTGTAATATTTATGGTAAAGGTTAAAGGGAAAGAGTTAATGGGATATTTCCCTCTTGCAATGCTTCTCCACTGCTAGGACATAGTGTCCAACTCTATTAGGTACTATATGTCACCTGAAAGCTCCATATTTAACCCGAAATGTATTCCTAATCTCACAAGGGAATTGTGGGAGATCTGCAAGAATGTGGTATTTAATCTAGCATTTAGTAAATAAGCAGGGTGGATGGAGAGTATGGAATGATTTCTAGTTAAGATTTCAATTCTCACACATACACCCATGCCTCTCTTTCAAAAACACCTCCTGCCTCATGTCCTGTGCCTCTCCAGTCCCTCTGGTCCAAGTTGGACCTGCATCATGGATCCAGGGGAGCCAGACACTTATGACCACTGAATGTAACTGAGTCCCAGTCTCAACACATAGCTTTTCCACCTTGGGTTTCATCTTCAGGGTGCAGCTGAAAGCCCATGTGTGGAGTTTACATGACAAGGTGTGATTGTCTTCATAAATTATTGGCTTCTGAATTAGGCTGTTGCTGCAAGCCTTTCCTTATTCTGCCTCCCACATCTTTCTCGATTTCCTAACCTTCCTCCATTGTTATTTATTGGCCTCTACTGGAAAAAGTTATGGCCACATCATATAGACCCTAAGTCTGTTCCTGTTCCAAAGCATCTCCGAACTTTAGGTTTTGAGAATCCTACATAGAGACACTTCTTCTACGGTACTGTAACTTTTCCAGTCCTCAATATGATTGTATTTATCATATTTTCATTTTGACTAGCTTTGCAATTTGTGATTTCTGTTTGTAAATATTTGTGAAAGATAATGTTTTTTTTTTTAATCTGAGTGTTCAGGCAAATGCCAAATGTGTAACTGGAATAATTTAATTACATACATGCATTTCACGTAGTAGTTAACTAGTACATTTCAAGTAGTAACTAACTAATTTCATGGAATAGTTAACTAGAGGATGTTTGCCTTGTGTTTTGTTTTTCTCTTTCACACAAAAACCTTGTCAAATAGAGGCAAATATATTTGAAAATAAGAACTTCATAACAAATTCTGTCAACAGAAACAGAAACAAGTTAAATAATCTAATTGTGTTTAAAATTTTTTTTTCAATTGTACCTAATCCATAATGATGTTGACTTCATGAACAGTAAACAAAGATCCAACATATAGATCTAAGAGATTGTAAAAGAGATGCTCAAATCCTTAAATCATCTTTGTTGTCCTCTCCTGGACCTGCTCCAGGAGCTTCCTATCTCTTTTGTATCAAGAAAAGCTACTCTTTAACAGAGGTTAAAGACTAGTCAGTGACTTCCGTAAAACTTTAGAAAGTAAAATAGATCATACAGAATTACCTTATTTCTGAAATGTAGATGTAATGAATAATGACTGCTACCCAAGATGGCAGAAAATTAAGGATAATGTAAATACTTTAATATACATTACATATGGTAATATAACCAGGGAAACAACTATTCTGTACTCAAATTTATGGCTGTCATATAGTTTTCTGCTCTTGTATAGTTTCTTTTTTCTCAGTTATATCTGTCACTGGTTGCTGTGTTCTCTTTAATGAGAGATACCTTTCAGTATATCACTCATTATTATCATGGTGTGACAAGTGATTCACCATGCTTTCAGGAAGGTGGGGAAATCAAAGTATGTTCACTGGCTTAAAACATATGTTTTACTTAAAGGAAAATTTTATGGTACTGTTAAGATTTTGCTTGTTTGTTTTTAATCTTAAATTGTACATTAAATCTTACAACAAATCCTATAACTTGTTATTTGTGCCAGGTAAGGTAAATACCTTCTGCTCTGCCTTATAAGAGCCAGCATCCCACTGTTCTCATCTGTATCTGTTAAAAGAACAGGTGCAAGGCATTTGTATACCAATAAGGCTCCCATGATACTTTCAGTTTGAATGTATGAATTGATGGAAGCTTTCCTGAGTTGCAAACAGCTTTTTGTCAAATGTGTTTTGGCAGGGAGCTAGCATCTTGTCATGTAGCTGTGCCACAGTGTATTATTCTGTACAATGTAAAATTCTAGCAAAAAAATGTATTTACATTAAATCTTACCTTCCTTCTGAAACTAGACAATGCTAAGAGCAAAATCCCAATTCTGGGCATTGAAAACACCCTGTTCCCCAAGTGCTTGTTAGTCTCTGCTCAAGGCTGGATACAGTGCAGCTGTACAACTATGATCAGGTGATTGAGAAGAGCTGGATGAGACAGAGATGAAGCAACCCTGTCTGACACCTTCCTTGCTTCATGTGGGAGCAGCATTTCTGTGCAGGCACTTTGAGTCACAGCTGCAGTTAGGTTGCCATCTTGGTCCTGGTTCTGGTCCTGCCCCAGTTCTGATCCTGGCACTGACTCATGGGCACAGACTTCTCCCATAGGCTTGGGTTTGTCTGGTTGCTGAAATCTTGTCTGACAATCAGACACCTTGTTCACAATCCCTTTCCCAGCCCTTCTCTCTTGGTTATACACTGTGGAGCTGTGCCCCTTGGTGAGTTTCTTCTCTGCTGGCCTCTCTCACTCTTAGCTCCCAGCTTCCTGCTTGATTTCATCATTCCCTGACATTTAGGATTATGCAAAGTTCTGTCTTTGAAACTGGAAAAAAAGAATGTTTCAAGATGTTTGGCCTATGATCTAATATCAAAGCTGAAGATTAGAACTGATAAATAACATAGCAATTTTATACTTCCATGACATAACACTGTAGTAATAATTTAATTCTTAACTCATGAGAGAAGTAGTTTTATAATTCTTCCAAAGGATGGGAAGTGAAGAGGGAGGTGTTGATCTCTTCTCCTTGGTATCCAGTGATAGGATGCATGGGAATGGTTCAAAGCTGCATCAGGAGAGGTTCAGACTTTGCATTAGAAAGCATTTCTTTACCAATAGGCTGGTCAGACACCAGAACTTGCTTTCTGGAGAGGTATTCAATGCCCTGAGCCTGTCAATGTATAAGAGGCATTTGGACAATCCCTTAACAACTTGCTTTAGCTTTGGGTCAGCCCTGAATTGTTCAGGCAGTTGGCACCAGAATTAAGGAAAACATTATGGCTGAAGAAGAATAATATGCTGGTAAATAAATGTATTAATGTTTCAGATACAGAATATTGGTCTAAATTCATTATTGCTAGTAACATTCCTTTATTTCTTATGTTAAGTGTAAGATCTTTAACTAGGAATTATTCGGCCACTAGAAATTTTTAATGTACATGGTGGTATTTCCCAGAAAACTTAGGTCATCTAGGACGTGCTAAGTTTAGAAAAGGGCAAAACCAGGATTAATAGAAGCCAAAAATAATTGATTGATGTATCTTTCTTCCTTTTCTTCACCAGAATGGATAATCTTTGAATGAAATAGCTGTATCTCAGATCTTTCTCATGCATGTCTCTTGCAGCTTTCAGATCTTCCACAGCTTCCGATGTTTTCAAAACTCAGAAAATTCTCAACCTTTCTCCAGGATTTCCTTTTTCCTTTGGGGAAAGTAGAGTGTTGCAAGAAGCTATTGGGGTTTAACCCTGATATGCATAAAAGGCTCACACAGCCCTTTGCTCAGTGGGGTATAACACAAAAAGTGAGAAAACTAGTGAGTTGAGATATAGATAGCTTTGTAGGAAAAGAAAAAGAAAAGCAAAATAAGGAATACATTCACTACTCTCCCTGTGCAGGCGGGTATTTAGCCATGTCTAAGAAAGCAGGGCTTCAAGTAACCACAGAACAGTCAGTTGGGAAGACAAATGCCCAGACATACCTCCATACCCAGATTTTACTGCTGAACATGATGACATATGTTATGGAATATTGCTTTTGGTTAATTTGGATCAACTGTCCCAGCTGTGTTCCCTTTGTCTAGGAAAGACATGGACCTCTTGGAGTGGGCCCAGAGGAACTTAGTGTAATAATTGATACTTTGTTGATGTGCGGGGCTTGTATAGTGGAAGGTCTTGAGTAATTCCTGGAGGGTTTTTTGGTTGTTTGGTTTTTGGTTTTTTTTTTTTGTTGTTGTTGTTGTTGGTTTTTTTTTGTTTGTTTTTTTTTGCTTTTTTTTCTTCTTCATTCTCAGGGATTGCAATTCTGTAACTTTTCATCTTTAAAAAGTCCACAATACCATTAAGAAGCCATTTGGTGTGTTATGAAATGCAATTCTTAGTGTCTAGGTCACAATTAATCCAGTATGTGCATCTTATCTAGGCCATTGTAACTCTGATATTATTAGAAGAGACAGGACATGCAAAACAGATGTTCTGAATAACCTTCTCCTTCGAGAAGTCTTGAAGGGGTATATGCCAGTTGTTCCAGACATCATTTTGCATCAAGGCTTTTCGGTTTTCTTTTCTAGAAGGTCTTGAACACACAGAGCTATGTTCATGTCAAGGAGAGGAAAGCAGTTTATTCTGTGCCTTTCTGTTACCACTGCACTGCAATAAAGGAGATGCCTTGTTTGATTAGTTAATAAAGATCAGATCACTTACGTTATGTGGTTTAACTAGTCTGTGCCTATATTACTGATAACACTATCTGTGTCCATCAATGTCCATCAAAGGCAATAATGAAATATAAGGATATAATTATAACATTGTTAATACAAAAAAATAGCATATAAACCCTTTAGATCAATTCTGATTTGGATATATTATGTTAGAGAAAGTAAAATAATAATTTAATGATTAATCGAAGTTGTTAAAATTTCTGTTAGGTCTGGAATTTACCATGAGTGCTTCACAGAAATGTGCTATATAGAGTAGCCAAATGACACTAGTCAAACAGTTTTAGAAATGCTCTCAACTGGATGTATAAGCAAAGATACCTTTGAAAATGCAGTACTGTAGCCTATTTCTAGGATCAAAGGACCATCCAGGTATGAAGGTACCTCACGAAACCCTCTAGTCCAACCTCTTGGTCAAAGTAGGGGCAGCTCTGAGGTCAAGCCAGGTTTTTCAGCACACTGTCTAGATGTCTTGAAAGTTTCCAAAGACAGAGATGGTGAAATCTGCAACTTGCTCTGCTGTCTGAATGGCCTCATTGGGAAAAGGTTTCTCTACACTCAGAAACTGCCCTGTTTCAAATTATGCTGCATGGCTCAGTGGTGGACTCAGCAGTGCTAGATTAACTTCTGAATTCAATGATATTAAAGGTTTTTTCCAACCTACATGATTCTATATTGAAGGACCTGGCTCTGTCTCCTTTCTGATTTTCCCACAGGCAAATATATGCTTTTGTTAGGAGCCCCACAGGCATCTCTTCTCCAGGATGAACAATCTCTGGTCCTTAAGCCTCATTTCATAAGGCAAGTGATCCAGTCCTAACCACCCTGGTGGCTCATCCATGTCTTTCCTGTACAGGACACAGTAACTAGGATCTGTGTAATCAGTTCTGAGAAAAGGTATGAATAATCACTTCCCTGGGTCTGCTGACTGTGCTTCCATTAATGCTGCTGGCTGTCTTTGCTGTCAGGGCACACTGCAGGCTCATGCTCAGCTCGCTGTCCCTCAGGACCCCCACGGTCTCTTTGCCAGAGCTGCTCCTTAGTCTGCCATCACTGCCAGGGGGTATTCCTTACACACAGCATACCTTTTGCCGAACTTCATGAGGTTTCACTCAGACCATTTCTCCAATTTGTCAAGGCCCCTCCGGGTGGTAGCATCTTCATGACCTACACTGTATTGACTGTTTCCACTCCCAGACAAATTTATTTTCATCTTCATAAAAATAAATCCAAGTTTTTTCTGACCTTAATAGTCTTGTTTCCAGAATGGGAAAGTTTAGGGAAGGAAAAAAAAGATAACTAAAATATTTAAGATGGTTAATACATTTCTACTCCAAGTATTATTCCTTGACTTGTATCCTGTAAGATCATGCACTCAGACTATTGCATTATCTATAGTGATTGGTATATTTATTTGAAATGAAACTGAAGAAATATGGTTTGATACAGCACAGAAAATTCTGCACATTTTATGCAACAGATTGCTTTGCAAATGCATTCCTTACAATCTGCCTTTAGGCAGCTGGAGTTGATAATATTCCTATTAACAGATGCTTTAGGCATAAAGAAACAGGAGGTACATACACTGCTCAGAACCAGAAAATCTTTAATGTGGTGCAATCTTTTGTATCATAGTTCTTCATAACCAGAAATAAATGCAAGGAAGGCTGACTAGATCAGCAATGTCCTATCTTCTAATTTAGTGGTGAAAAGAGGCACCATGTTACTTTCTTACTTTAAAAGTTTTGTAGTTTTCATGAAAAATTAAATACTTTATTAGTAAGGAATGTGTAGTAGATGTGTGCCAAGAACTCTTAATTAAATTGAGGATTATGTAAGTGTTTAACACTGTGAATACTTAGTTATTCACTCAGAAGAAGACCTTCTGGTACACTAAGAACTGAATAGTCAGAAGGAAACACTGCTATTCCCCTTAAAAAAAAACCCAAACAACCCACAAACAAACAGAAAAAAATGAGTTATCCCCATTTACTAGACCACACTCTATGAATTTTACTTTTGGACTTGGGACTCAGAGGTGAGAACTGGACTTCTGCTGGCAATATCTAATGCCCTAGTAGAGCTTTGATTTCCTCACTGATGTATGGTAATGAGTCCCTCAAGAAGATTATTACACAAAACAGTGTTTAAACTGTTATAAATCTATCACTAAAACAGCTATGTCTTGCAGGGAAAAGACAGAGGAGCAAATATCATTCATTAATGATTGCCTTTGTACAGTAAATTTTAATATCTCCAAAATATACCTTCCACTTTTGCCACTACCCTGCTACCATTCATTTGTAGCAAAAGAGTAAAAACTGTAGGCACTCTACTAATGGCTTTACACAATTAACATTACTTGTGTCTGTGCTTCAGGCCTAGGATAAAGACAATGATGGTGGAAAGGAAATGTCGTCGGTGTATTTGTTCAGACCATCAACAAATGATCAATTAGTGTTTACTTGGGTGTGAACATACTGCTATTGTAAAATGGGCTTCTACTTGTAGCTGCTGTCACTGAGACCTTCAGAGGTCACGAAGAGTTATTATGTTTTTATCAACATACATCCCAAACTGTGTTTGAAACAAATGACAATCATCATAAAATTTTTCCAGAGAGCATGAAGAACAATTTGACCTCCTGAAGTCAAAGTATATTTGCTGATTTGTTTTTAGAATAACCTTCTACTTAAAGACATTTGAGGTCAACACCATATCTATTTCTATATAGAATGCTTAGACAAAGAAAATTATCTTACTTTGTCTTGTCAAAGGAAGGGTGAGTACAGTTATATATTAAAAGAGAAATGCAATATTTTCCATATTATAAACAGCCCATAACAACAAAACATGAAAATCAGGGAGAAGAAGGAAAAAAGTGTTGTTTTGCTGTCTCGTACTGAGCTGTTTGTTGTAATGGAAGGAGACAACAGACTTCGCTTTTAAGGCTTGGTTTGGTTTGTAGAGTCAAAATCCAACTAACATTCCAGTTTGTAATTCAATTTTTTCAATGGACAACTTTTCTTATTGAATTAATTCCTTTTCTGTAGAAATTATAGGATTTTATTGTATGCATTCTTATACCTTTTTCATGCAAACTCAAACTTAACTCTTTTATGTCAATTTTCATCGAGTTATCATAGGGCTATAAGGGATGATTCTAAGGTAGTAGGTGGTAAATCATAAGTAATTCTTCATTTGTGCTCAACTAATTATATTTACAAAATTATGCACTATGAAGCTATTTGACATATTTTGAAAATGTTTCATCTTTTAAAATCATAACAGTGATATCACTAAGATTATGAATCTTCATTGTATTCTCACTTTCTTTTCAAACCGTCACATTCAGTGTAAAGATCTGGAATAGTTTCACAAATTTATTCAGCAATTTACTTTCCAGGCATGTATTACGGTAGAAAAGACAGAAATACCAGAAGTTTGACGAGGTAGTCCATTTCCTTTTAGAGAGCTGACCTTTTGTCTTGCTGCCTTCTAGTACGGCCACTTCAAAGGCACATTACATACTTAAGAAACTGTGAGGTTGCTTAAATTAATAACAATAATGACCATTATCTTTACCTGATGTAAGTCTTTTTCCTTTGTTATGTCATTTGCAAAACAAATTAGGAGGGAGCAGGAATAACATTTCTTCTTAATGCAATTCAAATTGAAAAACTGGAATAAAAAAACCATAGTAAGAAAACCCCCCCTCATTTTAGAAAAGTAGAAGCCTATAAAGCAGTAATTTTGATGAGCCCATAGCTAAAGAGATTGTGGCTTACATTACATGTGCCTTGCCAGTAAAATACATACTTGAGTAGCTAAAAATACATTATATGGGGTTTCATCTCAGTGTAACGAAAGCTGTTTTGCTGATCATAATTTATTTGATAGGAGACAAATGACAGTAAAAACTAAGTGATTATGTCAATGATCGTTTTTAAAATAAAATGTATTAAGAAAACCCAAGCTGTGCTTTATTTTTTAAATATCACATTAGATTTGCAGATTCTTTAAATCTGAAAGAAATTCGTCTCTAAGCAGTAGTGTCCTTAGTAACAATGTTGAATAGATTACCATGGATATTCCAGAAGGAATGTTTGCAAAATTCTTTCTATACATGAGAGATTGAGTAAGTTCCCTCATGAAATAAGGAAAAAAAAAAAAAAAAAGGAGTCAAATATTAATGGAATATAATGGCATTTAAAATACGTTCTCTAGGTGAAGATACAGCTTTAGTAAAGAACATGGTAGAATTTAGATATGTGTACAGTTTGGCAAGGAAAAAATTCTACCCCTATTAATCCCATTTGCCAGGACCCTGGAGGTAAGAGATAGGAAACACTGTTGTAATGACTAGAGCAATCTTTTGTAAATGCAGTTATTATCTTGTACTATGTATGATATGTTTTCCAGCAATTTTTCTAGAGCAACTTTAAATAAGATGTAAAATTTTCCATTTCTCTCCATAAAATATTTCACAGATTCCTGGGAAGCTTATACTGCTCTGACAAGAAAATAAGCCAGGAGGCAAGGAAACTGCTGATCAACAAAAATGTCCACTGCAGGCACAGTTCTGAACTTCTGGGGCACTATCCTGGACCCTGCCTGCAGGGCACCATGAGGTTGCTGTGGCCTGTCCTTTGAGATCCCCATACTGTGACACCAGACCTGAGAGGCAGGGCTGCTGATACAAAGTCAAAGCAGGGCACCCATCAGGACTGAGGAGCTTGAAGCTCTCCCAGGACTGTCAATACAGACGTATCAGGCTCCTTTCACCCCAAGACTCAGAAATGCTGAGGAGTTCCAGGTGGTTAGTGTGTCAAAGGGGGAAAAAAACTGCAAGACCAAACAGTCATTTGTGAGACAGGATCTCAAATATTTCTCTAGGACCCTTCTACAATCTTTGGTTTTCACTTCTTGATGCCTTAAATTAGAACTGTGTTTGCTTCACGTTTAAAAATACTAATTGTATAATGACACTGATTTAACCAGGCTGTCAGCTGCTTACTTTCTAGAGTGCAGAGTGGTGATTCTGTGATTATATTAGCAATTGATGAAGCACTTGGTTCTAATTCCTTTTTATCACCTACGTGACAGAACATCATTCACAGCAATTTTCTTTATTATCGCTGCTTTTTTTATGAGGGCTACAGTCCTTTTATATTTTACAGTTTTACCAAATTGCTTTAAAAGCTTGAGTTTATTATGAAAAAAATCATTGAATAGAAATAAAAATTGCTGCAGCTGTGTAACAAAGAAGTTCTTAGAAATCTGTGGACATGAACCAACTGTGCATAATTTTCTAAAGGATTTTAAATTAAGCATATCTGCAGTACTGAATTTTAATTATTAGAGCTGACTATTCTCTTCAAAACTTGCACCCACATGATATGTAATGACTACTTGAGGAAGAGTCTACCAACAACCATGACTGCCTCCTCAAAAATAAAAAACAAAAAAACCCTCAGTCTTAATGAAATTAAGGTTTATCAGTGATGAACTGTATAAGGAAATTTGGGGGTTTTTTTTTCCTGTTCCAAGCATAAAATATCTCCTCAAAGAGCACAACACTTCTCTTAATCCTCTGCGTAAGTTGCTTGTGCATTGTATTTTACAAAATGTATCATAAAATGTATAAGTAGTTATGAGAGAAGGCACCTGAAAGCCTCCACCATGTGTCTCACTTTCCATGATATGGTGAAAAATATCTGTCTTCCTGTGTCTGGCCACCTGAGTCTTCTACATAGGCACCTCAACAGGGTAACTGGGGCATTCCTCCAGTTTGAATCTCCCTGCAGACAGATGAATATGTTCTTCTCTCAACATGGGCAGTCCTGTGGCTTTGAAAACATCCTGCTAAGAAAGGCCAAGTTGCCAGGTTCCCTGGTTTATGAAACTTCAAGGCAGTAGTTTTCAAGCATGAGGATAGAAGAGCATGACTCCTTGAAATTTCAGCTAGTTGTGAGTTTAGGAAAGAGACCATAAGACTACTTAGAAGCAGCCTGATTTCCTAAATTCGTAGCCAAGCAGTGGATCCACTAGCCAGTGAATTACTTAACTTTTCATCTGGCACCACAGAAGGTTGTATATTTCTCTGAATTTTGATCAGATAGGCTGATCTAACGGGATCTTCACCGAAGCCAGAGTAATTGACTGGCTAGATGGTGTGAGAAAAATCAAAGTGTGGCCTGTATCATCATGAAAGAACTCTCCTGCGAAATGAAATCTCCCTTTAAAATAACAGTTAATAAGGAAAGCTTAGCAAAAACAAAGCTTAACTGGCACTACCATGAAGTTTACTGGGATTTCTTCAAGGCCAATCAGGAACTCTGTGAGAGATCATGATAATAAAACCAGATCTTAGGACCTTTAATTTTTGACAAAAATGAATCCCCTTCAGTGAATTATCCTCTGTATATCAAAATGGTAAAATCCTTTCATCTTCTGAACAGAAAAACTTCAAATATTTTTGACTATGGAAGGAGGATTTCTAAGTAAATCATAATAAATGAGTCTGTTCAACTGCAAAATACCCTAAAAATCCCAAAGAAAAAAAGAGCAATCAATATAAAAATACACAAACCTGTATTACAGAGTAATTTAATGTAATGTCATGCTTCAAGTTGTCCGTTATATAGTATTTTCAACTACTGAATTTTTTCAAGATAAAATTAAATAATATTTTGAACGGTGAAATAAGAAACTGGTTCTTAACTACACATCACTGACTACTTTTGAAATTTGATGCTGCTAACTTGGAAATCAGTGGGCAAAATTGTGGAACCTCTGTAGTAATGGCAAGGAATGCATGCTACAGCCCCTAAAAGATATTGATTTAAGAAAATTCTGCTTCATCCATGATATAAAAAGCTTTGCTCTTGTGACTATAAAGATTCAAGCTAATTTCTCTTTTATTAAGGGCTTGAAAAACCCAACAGTTTTTTTAACTTCCTGTAAAGAAATACATTTTTATACAACAGCTGTTTATTCCAGCTCTCAGCATGGAATCTTGCTAGGGAGAGAAACGACAATATTCTGCATAGCTTCATCAAAAAAGAGTGAGAGGGGCTTATCTTTTCCTGTAGTTGTTCCATTTTCTCCCTGGGTTCTGCAGAAATTACTGAAGAAGAGTCCTTAAAACACCAAGAGCAGGTTTTAAATGTTACACACAAATTATTTTTAGGAGTGAGCATCCTTGATAAAATATTGCAATTCATGTATATGCAACATGTTAAGTATACTTCAGTGCTACAAGCTTGATTTACATTTGTAATAGATGATAATTAGTGTGCCAGGAGGAAAATCAAAGGAGAGATGATGATGTGATGAAGAACTTGATTAGTGATAACTCTGAAGAGGGTGAGACATGAGAGCCAAGAGACACATCATCTTACACTTTTTTTTTATTGGACAAGGAGATGAATATTGTTACCAAGGCTGAGAAAAGTGCTGAGGTACTTAATGCCTTCTTTAACTTAGTCTTTAAGGGACATAGCAGTTGTCCTCAGGCCAAGCAACCCCCTGATCTAATAGAAAGGGACAGGGAGCAAAATAGACCCCCTGTAAAACAGGAGGAAGCAGTTAGTGACCTGCTGTGCCACTTAGATACTCATAGGGTTGGAATGGTCTATGGGGCTGGGTGGAATTCACTCAAGGATACTGAGGGAGTCAGCAGATGAACTCACCAAGCCATTATTTATTATCAGTCCTGGTTAACTGGGAAGGTTCAAAATGCCTGGGAATTGGCTATGTGACACCATCCACAAGAAGGGCCAAAAAGAAGATCTGGGGAACTACAGGCTCACCAGCCTGACCTCGATGCTGTGACACACTGTGGAACAAATTACCTTGGATGCAATCACATGGCACGTACACGACAACCAGGGGACCAGGTCCAGCCAGCATGGGTTTAGGAAAGGCAGATCCTGCATCACCAACCTGATCTCCTTTTATGACCAGGTGACCTGCCTAGTGCATGAGGGAAAGGCTGTGAATTTTGTCTACCTGGACTCCAGCAAAGCCTTTGATACTGTCTCTTACAGCACCCTTCTGGAAAAGCTGGCAGCCCACAGCTTGGACAGGTACTCTCTTCACTGGGTTAAAAACTGTCTGGATGGCCAGAAGATTGTAGTGAACTGTTCCACATCCAGGCGTTGGATGGTCACTGGTGAGATTCCCCAAGGTTCAGTATAGGGGCCAGTCCTGTTTAATATCTTTATCAATGATATGGATTAGGGGATTGAGTGCACCCTCAGTAAATTCACAGAAAACACCAAACTGGGTGGGATTGTTGTTCTGCTGAAAGGTAGGAAGGCTCTGCAGAGGCATCTGGCCAGGCTCGATCAGTGGGCTGAGGCCAAGGGTGTGAGGTTCAATAAGGCAAAGAACTAAGTCAGCACTTGTGTCACAACAATTCCCTGCAGCGCTGCAGGCTGCAGAAAGAGTGCTTGGAAATCTACCCAGCAGAAAAAACCTGGGGGTTCTGATTAACAGCCAGCTGAACATGAGCCATGAGTGTGCCCAGGTGGCCAAGAAGGCCAATGGCATTTGGCCAGTATCGGAAATAGTGTGGCCAGCAGGATCAGGGAAGTGATCATCCCCCTGTATTTTGCACTGGTGAAACTGCACCTTGAGTACTCTGTCCAGTTCTGGGTCTTTTCAAACCTTAATGTTTCTATTATTCCACTTTCTTTCTCGTTCTTTTCCCCTTTCCATTCCCTTCCCCCTCCCTTCCCATTTCCTCCCATAGTCTTCCCTTCCCTTTCCCTTCTTTCTTCCCTTTATATGCTTCCTCAATCTTCCCCTTTCCTTGCTTAGTGCATTTTAAAAGTATCTGACTGTCTCTGAGTCCAGAAACATAATTTGTTCTTAATATTTATAAACCCACATTTTTAATGGGGCCATTAACTATTTGTCTGTAACAGTCAGAGATCAAAAAAAGTCAGAAGTTTAAATCATATTTGCAAAGTGGGAGAGGGATCACATAAGTTTTTCTCCTGTGACACCATGATTCCCACAGCTGAAAAGTCTCTCCAGATCTGTACGCTTATTAAAGTCCCTTTGTCTCAGACAAATGTCTTTGATGAGTCCTGTGGAACCGGAATCCTTGAGGAACGTAGAAAATATCTTCATATATCCAAAAAGAATGCAGAAAACAATAGCAAGCATCAGACAAGAGCATAAACATCCGATTTCATGTTAAAGCCAATATTTATACAGTTTTTCTTACTTAAAAAAAAAATAGATCCCTAAATAATTAAGACAGTCTCCAGACACAAAACTAAAAGTATTAAACAAAAAAATAAGGAAATTTTTGGCCAGAGAAATAGAGAACAGTTTGAATTATAGTTACATAAAAAATGCAAAAGAGAAATTAACAGAAAGCAAGCAAAGTAGCAATGAAGAAAATGAGAATTTCCTTGTAAAAGGTGAGAAGTTTTGGAAAATGAAGACTGTAGGTGTTGAGTGGAGGCTAATATTTGGAAAAATTCAAAGAAAATGGGTAACAGATGTTCCCAGATAAAACCAGATAAAAAAGGATTGGAAAAAACCCCCCTCACTGGATTTAAGAGTTATGTCAAAAGTAGGAAAATGCTATATGAATGGAGGTTGCTATTAAAGAAAAATTAACCAGATGTATAGAGGGAAAAAAACATGGACAATAAGAAAACAAACATGAGAATATGGAATGTACGTTGAAAAGGCTCATGACAGAAATAGTAAAATAATCCACAGTACCTCCTTCATTTTGCACCAATTATTAGGGTTTTCAACCAACTGGATAAAGATCAGAGTAAATGTGAAAGTACTCAAAATAGTGAAGATTTAAGAGTTCCTCTGCAGATTTCCTGACCAATAGAAGAAAAAGAAAAAAAAAAAAAAGAGAAATTGAAGGACAGCAAAGTGTCTTGAGAACAGATGGTACAAGGGAATTCACAGATCTATGATTCAATGACAGTTCCAAGAAAGATGTATGATTTTACCCTGGTGTCTGGAATCAAGGCTAACATTTTTAATACAATAAATATTGAGAAGGTCTGTGTGAGATCAGATACTTTTTTCTCTGCTTTTTCCATCCCCATGAAAAACCATCATATCTGCATTTGATTAGATAATATCAAATCTATAGGCATCTGTTTGTTGACTAACTGCATTTACTCTATGAATGACTTCATGATGCATGGCAGGCAGAAAATCCTATTTTCCCTCTCTGTCTTATTGTGATATAGGTATATTATTTCTAGTTCTGGTATGCTACTGCCTATCTTTATCTGATTTTACTGGCTCTTCTCTGGGGTCATACTTTGACGTGGGCTTCTGTGAAGTTGCTGGTTCAGTACTACAAGGTTGTTGTGATGCAGTGTCCAAGTGATCCATGCTCATTCTGAGAGTTTTCGGCACTTCAAAACAACAGTCATATTCAGCTTTTTGGGAGCTTTCAAAACATTGTGATGCTGAAATGTGCAGATTAAGAATGTCACTGAAAATTGCCGTAACATATTTGGTTTGATAGCATCAAAAGAAGGCAGCAGGGCTTTTTCAGTGTGATTTTAATGTATCTTTCCAATGTCACTTTATGAATCAGTTAATCATTAGTCTTCTAACTTCTAGCCAAAGAAAAATTAAGAGTTTAGAGTCAAACGACTGTTACTCAGAGAGATACAGCAAATTTATGGGTTTCTTGACATAGCAACATTTTTATCGGCTAACACCTCTAAATTTTGACACTCACACTAAGTACTATTATGAAAGAGAAGATATGCACCTCTCATCCCAGCATTTGGATTAACACATTAAAATATGGTATTTTTTGTGTTGTGTTATTTTCAATTTTGCAGGTACAAAATTATTTGCAATTTAACAATCACAATTTTAGAAGGTTTCTCTACAGAAATTTACAACAGTGTAAATAAGGCATTACTCTGAAAATTCAATTTCTGATCAATAATTTTCTGCACCTACAGTAGAAAATAATGCCTGTGCATAATTTCTTTTTTTTGTTTAACATGTTGTTGAGCATGAAACTTTATTAGCGATCAAGACATTAAGCAAACAAAAATAATTAATCTTGCCTATGCCCTTTATTGTGCTTTTTATGGTTTTATCCTCAAAATATTTTTCTTTGTAGTAGAACTAAAAATGCTTTTAGTTGTCTTTTGTTTAGTGTAATGTAATTCTTATACAATGTAATTTGCTGCAGCAGAGTACCTTGTTTTTATTTTAAATCATTTTGTATGTCTCATAAAAAAAATCCTTTTTCTAAGCAGATTATTGATTTTTGCTTACATGTTCTAGACATCAAACAGAAAATGCTTCTTTTTGCATAAACTGTTTGATTAGATAAACATTTCTGAAAATAAAGAGAGAGTTATGATATCTAGTAATTTCTATAAAATCTGGAAAATACCAGAAATATATTTTTGAACTAGTATTAACACCCCTTTAACTACAGTTTTTTGAGTGTTAAAATATTTTTGACATTGCATATATTCAAAATTCCTCTCCTTAAGATATTGTAAATCAATTTTGCTGGAATTCCCTCTGTAAAGGTCACAAATTCTAACATAGTTATATGGATTCTTAACATGATATTCATAATTCTTTGTACTTCACTTAAAAGTATTTTGTTTACATGATAGAACAGAAGGAGAGGAAGACAAAAATAAAATAAAAAAACCAAAAACAATAATGCAAGTTGTGATATCCGCAGGCACCAGTTCCATCTTGGTGTATTCTAAGAGCCCAAAACAATCTATTTCATTTTATATTTAACTTCTATCATCATCAAAATAGCCTAAGTGTCTCTATGGGAAGAAGAAAATATAGTCCATCATGTGAGGGGAGAAAATAAAGGAAACAGAATCAGTACCATAAAGCAAGGTTTAACACTATATAATACACACATAACCCCCCATTTTATGATCTTGGGCTTTAAAATTTGTCATATGAGAAGGTTATCAAATACTCATCTATTTGTTTAGTTCTTCTGAAAATGTATACACAAAAAAATGAGGTTTCTCTCTTCTATTGCTCTTTATTAATCAGAGAATATGTTGTGGTATGGTTCACTGTAACATTAAATTATTTAGCAGCTCTTTACCTTCTGCTATGGGGAGAAGGAAACACTCTAAAAAGCATGAAACTTATTGCCATTAGAATAATTAACCCTACAATGATCCCCAAAATCTCTAAATTCTATGTACTTTTCTTTTGTTCCTTAATATATTTTAAAACATAACTTTTTTCAATTTTGTTCTCTAACTCAAGATGCCATCACAACACATTGCTATAGATATTCAACTTTCAGTGTATCTTCAGTTTGTATATATATTTTCTATGTCCTCATCCTTTTCCTCCTGCCCCTGGTCTCCCTTTTCCTCTCCTCTGCAGCAGCAAAAGTCATGGCTATCAGCTCTGCAATCAACTTGCGTGCCCCACGTTAACAATATTTATTAAACCTGCTGATTTTGTCACCACCTTGGTCTGTATGACTTTGCTTGTATTGAATAAGTGTTCCATAACCTTTGTCAGATTACCTAATAACAAGGTAATTACATGAAACAAAGATCTGGTCAGAGTCAGAGAGACCATAACAGGTGCAACCCCAGTGGCTTGCTCAGTGAACTGAGGACACCAAATTGGCAGCTGCTTGAGGCATTCAAGGACTATGACCCAACCCATGGGAATAAGCTGTGTGTCTACTGCTGTGCTAAGGGGACAGCAACAGCCTCCCTTCCACCACGCTGGAGATGTAGAACTTGCCTGGGTCCTGAAGATTTTGGAGATGGCAATCTCCACCAGTTTTGTCAAACAATTGATTTTATTCTGAAGGTCTCTCCACTGTCCCTTAAGAAACACTGTAAATAACTTGCTATCATCTCGTGTATTTTTTTTTCACAGTAACAGTTCCCGTGCTGTTGAACTATTGTTCAACCTGAAATATTCTTTACATCTACCAAATAGTGTCTTTTACTTGGGTATTGGTTCTGGCTGAGTTGGACCTCATTTTCCCATCACAGCCCTCACAGTGCTGTGCTTTGCACTGGTAGCTGGAAAGGCGTTGATAGCACCCCAGTGCTTTGACTGCTGCTGGGCATTGCTGGCACTGCATCAGTGCTGGCTCTCAACATTTTCTCCTACTCTCCATCAAGGGCTGGGGGTGGGAAAAATCCTGGGAGGAGACACAACTAGACCAGCTGACCTATACTAGCTAAAGGGGTATTCCATGCTATAAGAGGTCAGCTGGGATATAAAAGCTAAGGAAAGAAGGAGGAATGTGGTGGGGAATTTGTTATTTATGGTGTTTCCCTTCCTGAGCATCTGCTACCCATGTTGAAGCTTGCTGGGAAGTGGCTGAATAGCACTCACTGATGGGAAGTAAGCAATAAGCTTCTTTTTTCTTTTTGATTATACATATGCAAACTTTCCCTCTTTCTGCTTTAGTAAACTCCCTTAATTCAGCCTAGTAGCTGGTTTCCATCTTATTTTCTCTCCTCTGTCCCACTGGGAAGGGTAGTGACAGAGCAGCCTGGTGGGCACCTGGCATCCAGCCAAGGACAACCCACTAAGACTTCCTCATTTTATGTATAAAATCCTGTGTGTAATGTTAGCCCTCTCCTCCTTTTTTCCTTCTTATTTCTTCTCACATGAAATCAAGCTTTGTGTGCTTAATACTGGATTTTGTCCTGCTTCAGGTTCATTCATTCACGGATTTTTTTTTTTTTTATTTGTCATATACAGGGAAAAATCCATTAGAGTTATATTGGCTGCATCCTAGAAAATGCCTGTGTGGCAGTCTTGCTAGTCAATAAAAGGAGCCCCAAACGTAATTAATTTTTCATAGATGAAATGTCAGGGTCTTGCTCATGCCAACACTGCTAATATCAGGTCCCTCTGCAGAACAGTGGATGAATCTGTTGTACATAGCCGCTGGCTCTATGTCTTCTTCAGTTTTATGGTGGTGCTCCTGACACCCTAACATGTAACTGCTATTTAAATTTTATTTCAGTCCAGTTTTTTGGGTATTTTTTTGTTTGTTTGGGTTTTTTGTTTGCTTTAGTTTATTTTATTTTAAATGGGTGTATGAGGGTCTTTGCACTACTTTGTTTTCCACTCAGCATAACCCCTTCACTGATTTTACTCCTGCTGAAATAGGCCACTGGAGGAGGACGGAAGTCTTTTAAGCTCTTGGGTAGCAACTTAACACGCAGAAGGCATCTTAAATAAATCTCTGGTTGAGGTATATACGACTCATCTGTCTATATTAGCAATTACATGTGTGTAGGCTCTTCTTGTAGTCAATACTATAATTAAACATAATTAAACATTTCTTTTTGTAAAGTAAATACTAAAATACATAACACATTTAATCTAAAAAGCATCCATATCCAGCATCAGCTATGAAGAGTCTTGACTGCCTCATACTCACACATCTGTACTATATAAGTCCAAGATGAAGTGGGATATAACCTTTCCCAGTGTCTGAAAGATTTGGATGGTGCAACCTGGGCTTCTCCATCGAACAACTGTTTCCAAATTATTTAAAACAAAGCCTGCTAAATTATAATCCTCCACTTCCATTACCCGTCTTTTATTTGGTACAGAATATGATGAGTCTGCAACTCATATTCTTTTACAGGTGCTGAGGGATCTTCAGAGGTTTGTGTCTAAGAGCTGTCCACCCCCCTTAAAATATGCCAACACTTTTAGCATTTTTACCAACCATATTTCATGTCGTAATACCCAGCAATCTTCAAATAATATATTGCAAGAAATTCAACCTCCTGTTTTTATCCAAAGCAATTAATTTGCTGTTGTATTGATCCATTAAAAGAAGTGATTTCAGCAACTCTGTAGAAATTCTATGTTCTTTCCTTGGTTCGATACTGTCACATAAGAAATACTACTGTTCATGTCACAGTCTAGAGATCAGGCCAGTTAGTGTGATAAAGAGGTAATCAGTCATAAAATCCTTGAAAGTCAACGGACAAACATCTGGAAATGACAAAGGATATTTTTTAGACCTCAAGCTGGAACTCATCTTCACAGATGTACAGTAAAGACAACATCATTTTTCAGTTATCAGGCTTATGTATTCCTTCCAAGCCTTTTAACATTTTTCACTTTTGGCATGAAAAACTCCAAAAAAACTTCCAAACTCTTCAGCTGCCCAGTACAATATAATCCCTCTTTTACCAAATTGCTGCTCTAACATTTCAGTCACAGAAGATACTAGAATGTCTTGTTAATTAGTAAGTACTTACTTAAATAAAAAGTAAAAAAAAAGAAATTTATTGCACTACAGATTTTGCATAAATATTAAAATCAGAACATTCCATGGATTTTAGGCACTTTAAATGAATCCTGACTTTAATCACATGAAGTAAGTATCATATTCTCTCTCCATTACCTTTACCTTAGATCAGAGTTGCAATTCATGCCTAAATGGTTTAAGAGATCTTCTCTTCAGTGATAAAGAAAATTAAAGTTTCTTCTTTCAGTCAGTGGTTAACTGCGCACATGTAGAGAAGAACCCTCAGCATAAAAGAACCTGGGTTTTCTAGGGAAATAGAAAGGAAAAAGCTTAAAAATAAGAATACTGTAATATAATAGTGCTCAAATAAGTGAGTATTGCTTTAAGCTGGACCACTTTGCTAAGCTTTTTTTGGGGTAGTAGTAGTACGAATTAATGTGGTACAACTGTGTATAAACTGTTCATTTATAATGTCCTAAAAATACAGTAAGATTAGTAGAAAGCTGCAATGCAGAACAGCTGTTGCTTGTTGCCTTTAGTCTTGTTCATGCTGAGTAGGAATTGCTCCAGATGTAGTTTAATTGCAATCTGCTTGGATTACTCCAAGGTTTAACTGAACTCATAATGTGATGAAAAATTTCCACAAAGACAGGTTAGGATTTCACAAGTATCTTTTTTTCTATTGGTAAAATTGATTTAAGACAGATCCATCTTTTTTTTTTTTTTTTTTTTTCTCCCTTTGCTACTCCTCAGGGTGCAGGGCAGTAATCACCTGCTTATGAAAAAAATATCCATAAATGTGTTTCAGGGAAGTGCTGCAAACCTGACCACTAAAATGACCAGCATAAACAAACAAATTTACCCAGAAAATTTGGAAAATTAAAAAGTTATAACCTAAGCTGCCAAATATTAGTAAAAAATATTATAATTATTCCATTTTTGTTCAGCAAGGTACTTTGTTATTGAGTTTAAGGAGGTTTGCGTTTGTTCCTTTCTATGTTTGCAGGTGGAAGAACTGAAAAAAGGATTTTTTACTTGTGCATTCCATATAATGGATGAAATGCATACATACATGCATATCTAATATTTAAGATTCATCAAGATTCTCATTAACAATAAAACCAACTCTGACCAATAGAGCTCTTCTCTGAATGAGCTATAAAAATCTGCCCATAGTACAGTACTGTGTGCGGATCAGCCTCTTTCCACCCTCTACTACAAGCCAAAGATTTGACTCTGTGACTAATCCTGTGGTCTGAACTGCTATGATAGTTACTTTCTCCAAAATTTTTCCCATTTGTTAGTCCTACTCTCACCAAGATTTTCTGCTGCTTTTTTCCTTCCACATTTGTTTCGTTATTTCTCTTTTTAAAAAAATATATAATAAAACCATTATATGTTTTTTATCAACAGCTTTTTATAGTTACACAAACAGCAAAGTTCCTTTTCTGAACAGATACAGAGCCTAAAAATCTTTCTAGTGACTGAATAAATAAAAAACCACGAAGTAGTGAGTAAATAGATTGGAATAAGACAAGAGTGTTACTGATTTTGAAACAGAATTCTTAAATTGTGATTAAATACATATTAGATCTTAAGTCCAATATTATAAAGTGAATAAAATTATAATTAAATAATGCAATATGCAGTAATGTATAACATGTATTATTGTTGGAAAGGCTAAATTCTAATTATTTAAGTAATCAATTGCAAAATTTTTCCATTGAAAATTTTGGTATTGCTTGTCAAATGAGGCTATGCAGGCAATAACCATTAAGTATGAAACCCATAAGCTAACATACCCTAAGGCATGAGAGAGATTGAATCATTAAAAGTAGATTTACCCTCTATCATAAAAAAGAGAAATCCTTGGAAAATTTTGCTTAGGTATGAGATGAATAATGCAAAATAGAAATTACATGGTTAGCATGTTTTATTAAATGTTGCCTTCCCTTTGCCTTCCTCTTCACTTTCCCCTTCTCCTTTTGCTTTCTGAAAAGGAATTGGAAGCAATACTAATAGATTTCTGTGTGGCTTTTTTTCATATTTTGAAAGTCATTACATCATCTTCTTAAAATTAGTCTTAACTTGCATTTTAATTTTACAGCCATCATGATTAAGAGAAGAATACAAGAATTGCAGCTGTGTTCCTATTTCTAGTGGCTTTTAACATTATTCCACATTGAACACTCATTATGGCACTCTTGCCAAATGTGTGAAGTACACTGATGCTTCATACAGCATAGAGTATAGTGTGTCCAGGAAGAAAAAGTTAATTATTTTTAATTTGAAATTTTTATCAGCAGTTTTGGACAGTCTGACAGAAATATGTTTTGCTTTTAGTTTTAGCAATTTTGTTAAGCCATATCCTTCCACCATGCTGGCCTGCAGAGAGGAGCATAACTTCAGATATGATTTAATTAAATATTTTCCAGAAGAATCGTGGGATTTTTTCCACTGCTCTCCTTGTATAAGTACTAACCTTCTTATTTAATCCTTAGGTGTTCCAGTTCTACAATTTTAATCTCACTTTGCTGATCACAGTTGTAATTTTTGCCCCCCTTCAGATTCCCCTCACCCACAGCAACCACTGACAACAGTCAAATTTTTGTCTCTATCCTGCTCATAATTCATCACTTCAGAGTTATTATTCCTGAGAAAAGGAAGAGCAGTTGGAGCAGCTGAGCAGTTTCACCAGGCTGGACCCTGAGCAAGTTTGTTGGTGATACAAAACTGGGAGGAGCAGCTGACACACCAGAAGGATGTGCTGTTATCCAGAGAGAGCTGGACAAGATGGGAAATGGGTCAGAAAAAAATGGAACTAAGTTCAACAAAGGCAAATGCAGGATCCTACACAGGAGGAAGAATAACCCCAGGCACCAGCACAGGCTGGGAGCTGACCTGCTGGAAAGCAGCTCTTTGAAGAAGGACTGTGGGGTCCTGGTGGACAACAAGCTGTCCCTGAGCCAGCAGTGTGCCCTGGGGGCCAAGAAAGCCAATGGTATCCTGGGCTGCTTTAGGAAGAGCACTGCCAGCAGGGCAAGGTGAACCTTCCCCTCCGCTCAGCCCTGGTGAGGCCATATCTGGAGTGCTGTGTCCTGTTCTGGGCTCCTCAGTACAAGAGAGACGTGGAGCTCCTGGAGCAGGTCCAGTGGAGGACAACAAAGACGTGTAGGGGGCTAGAGCATCTCATGAAGAAAGCCTGAGGGAGTTGGGTCTGTTCAGCCTTGTGAAGAGAGACATTATCAATGCTTAAGAATAACTTAGAGGCAAGTGTCAAGAGGATGGGACCAGACATTTTCAGAAGTGCCCAGGGACAGGACAAGGAAGGGGCAAGAGGCAAAAACTGTCACACAGAAAATTACATATGAATATGCGGAAAAACTGTTTTACTTTGAAGGTGACAAGAGCTTTGGAACAGGCTGTCCAGAGGGGTTGTGGAATCTCTTTCGCCTTCCAAATCCTCCTCGATGTGAAACTGTGCAATCTGCTCTACATGAATGTTCTTTAGCAGGATGGCTGGACTCAGTAACCTCCAGTGATTCCTTCCAGCCTTATCTGTTCTGTGATTCTGTGATTAATTTTTGTTTTAAATCTCCTCTGACTTTACTTTTGCTTCCTTTAATGTTGAAAAGCTGAAGTCGATTTGTGCCATCATTTAGTCCTTCAGATTCAAATATTGTTTGACTTTCGACCACAAACAGAAAAGGAAATGTTTTAAATGTTTTAAACCTTTCTCAGTCTTTGAAGTAAGGCTTTCATCTTCAGAATTATTTATCCTAACAAATGAAACTATTATTATTTCAATCATTAATTTAGATAAGAACTATATAGGGGAAATAATTCCAATTAATCAGAAAAAACTCCACTCTGTTTCATTGATTAGATTACCTGCTAATGATGAGTGCTTTAATATATGAAAGGATGTTAATTATATCTTTGATTAATCAGAGTGATTTGTCATCACAGCACTTCTACACTTCCCTGTATTTCAGAAGAAGCTAGTGTAGTGTTTGTGTAGATAAGATAAAAATTTCACAGTAACATTGCCCTCCTGAAAATGGTAATTGCAGAGATTTTAAAACTAATTTCCTGTTCACACCAAAATAAAGGAAACGACTCAAAAAGAGTAAGACCATATCAAAGTGCTCACATAGTTAAATTGAGTGGTTAATAACTGCAAAAGAAACTATTTCCAGATGATTGCAGATGACAAGTTCAGTTAGCATTAGGGAACTGAAAGAAAAACAATGCAGAGTAGATGTTAAAAAGTACCTTTTCACCTGTAGAATAGGAAATACACAGAACTGTCTAGCAGAAAAGGATGCATAATTAGAGATATGAGGATCAGTAAAGGAACAATTAGAATATAACCAGGGAATAATGAAGTTGATAAAGACACACAGATTTAATACCCTGCTCTCCACAGTTCTTCTGTTTCTAGTGTATTTTCTTCACCACAAAGTTTTCAACTCTGCCAACATTTGTGATTTAAACTGGCAATTTCATCGAGGCATTGGTTTTGTTCTTGGTTAAAAAAAAAATAAAATTAGTATAAACACAAGAAAAAATCGCAGTGAAATTAGTTCTCCTGTGCAGAAGCCAGGAACATAACTTTATAGAGTTGATTAGTATGAAAGCTACTGTAATGTTACATGATGTAACTATACATTCACTGATTATATTCACATAAGTTCTTGCAGTATCACATAAATTCAACAGCACTTTTTGTTCCACAACAGCCTGAAGAGATACTCTTATTTATTCCTATTTCTGTATGTCCTTTTTACCAAATATTTTGCTTCTTTTTAGAATTTGCTTTTGAGTATTCAGACAAGAATCAATAAGAACTGGAAAATCAATGATTTTGCATAGTGATGCCTTATATCACTCTATAATAATTATCCAGGGTTTTTTGGTCATATTAATTTCTTATAATGTTCATATATATGGATGTTCATATATGGATGGAAGATCCTTTCCTTTCCTTTCCTTTCCTTTCCTTTCCTTTCCTTTCCTTTCCTTTCCTTCACTTCTTTAACTATTTTATTTTTCTTAGCTATTTAATAGATGTTTATGGAGTAGGATATACTGTAATTCTGATTATGCAAAGGCTTAAATCCCTCTTTCTCTTGTGTAAGTGCTTCAGACCATAAACATAGGCAAAGCTGAACATTAATATACGAGAAGGGTTCATTTTGCTTTTTTTTTCCCCCTCTGGATCAGGCAAAGCTGAACATTAATATATGAGAAGGGTTCTTTTTGCTTTTTTTTTTCCCTCTGGATCAGGCCTCATAACCATTTTGATCCATGGTAATCTAAGCATTTTCAGAGAGAGGTTATTAGCTGATTTTCTCTCTGACTATCTGTTTATGAACTACTCCTGACAAAACTATATGTGTGAAGAAAATAAAATTAATCAGATTTTCCTAGTAAAAAAGTCTCAGTGATTTATTTTTACTCAACTCCACGGAATAACTCAATTTCATGGAAAAAAAAAGTGAAATAATGAAACACCTAAGATTTTAATGTAACATTGATGTGCAGTTTATGTCATTGACAAATTAATGCAAGTTACAGAGACAAAACAAGATGGAGAAAATTGTGTGTTTTATACCACAAGTTTAAAAACAAGACCTGAAAAAGTAGAATCCAATATGTTACAGTAAATAAGTTTAATGCTTTTATACAATTCTTAGCCATTTGAGGGAAGAAAAAAATATTATCTATTACAACCTTAGATTTTGATCACACTTTTAGCAAAGAATCAATAAAATGTCTGTGTTATGTTCCTCTTACACACTGCATAAGAATATAAAAAACATTTTTTACCAAATCAGTGTAAAATATCTAGGTCCATTTCTGAGTTGGATTAGTGGTGACACCTGAGGAGTATCAGATCAAGGCAGGCTTCTAATCATTTTGATACCTGTACACCCTGCCAGCCTTAGGGCAACTTTCTGAGGCTCAGAAAGAGCAGAAGGCAAATACTGCATTTTCCTCTGTGATTTCATACAATAAACTTTTGAACCCAGGTAAAATTTTTACATCCAAAACAACTTCTGGAAAGCTATTCCCTGTGGGAAGCAGATATCTGAACACCATTATGTAATGAAATGTCTTCTTTATTTTATTCTAACCCATCACCCCAAGATCCATACACATTCCTGTGCTTCAAACAATAAACAAACTTTCTTCACCCACTCTCACCAAGCAACTTGCAACTGAAAAGCTTTTATCAACTTTCCAGTCATTTGTCTTCTTTCCTGACTGAAGAGACTTAATCTCTTAATTGGTCCTTGAATAAAAACAGCTTTGTATTCTTCTAGCACCACTCAGCAACTTTCTCTGCCTTTTCTGTCTATAAATGCTATTTGAGAACAGGGGAACAATAACTGAATATGATATATAACTTGCAGACACATTGTAGGCTTGGAGTGAAATAATGCACTTTAGTTTTGCTCCTTTCCTATTTCATTCTCTGTAACTTTTTTAAAGCCATTTTTTAACATCAGTTTAGACTGCTATGCAGAATATTTGCTAAAAATTTCTTATAAGTAATGCTATGATTCCTTTTGTTTTTCAAGTTTGTTCTTCAGATATTCAGGATAAATGACACAAAAACAGCTTATGACTGTGACCTTGTGGTAGACAATATTAGAAAATTAATTCTAATGAACAGTCTTGACATTTTAAAGTTCAAAAGGCTGCTGCTTAGAATAGAAAATTAAATAAAGTTAATGAATATGTAAAGTTGTGAACATGAATACTATCTATATATGCCTGGGCCAGTTTAAAGATAGCTGCTTGGAAGTTTAACAACTTTAAAATGAAAGACAACTATTTTCAGCTTAACTGATGATGTGTTTCTAAGAGATTTTTAGGCTTAAGTGTTACTATGCTCTGCAGTTAAAATATCTAGGACTATACATAAAAACAATCCTGGGAAAAAAAAGAAAGTAGTTTATAACAGCCGCACTTCCAGTTACTTCTACAAAGACCTCAGGTATTATCAATGTCATCTTCAGTACCTACTTTAATAAAAAATAGCTTACCATCAAGAGAAAAAATCTCTGTTACTCAGACAGACCAGATAGCTGCATTGTAAGGAAAATTAAACAATCAATTCTCCATTTTTCTAAGACCCTGTAACTATATATCTATTAGAGAGACTATACAGAAAGGAATCTTCCACCAGCAGATGTTATAATTCCTATCACCATAAAGCAGAAAGAGCAGGTGTATCTCAAACAATATTGTAGGAAGCATTTTCCTAAGATTAATCCTTTATTGACATAATTTTGTTAGTAGACTTCAGAGTAATTCCCTGATGTGTTGTGTTAGTAATTACGAATGCAAGCAACAAGAGAGGTGCAGACAGAGATCTCTATTACTTATGCTACAACCTTAGGAAGAAAAAAAAGAATAAATTCCTCTCTAAACCCCCAGTGTTCCAGGGGTTTGTGATCCTACATTGTAGGTGTAATTCTGAGGCATCAGGCCCTTATAACTACCAGTACCTTATGGAGAGGCAAGTTTGATGAATGACTTCATCACGGTATTTGTCACCTGCCTTGATAAGATGTTGTGTCTTCAAAGAGTAAAAAGAGTCATGAACTTTCTCAAGAGAGAAATAACAGGTACTTTGTTTTACTTTTATTCTTTGGTATTTGTAAATCTGAAATATCTCTGGTTTTTAGTAAATATTCTGCCTGAAGTGGAAGTATGTAAAAAGGAGTTTGAATACCATGGGTAATAGCCCAAATTTCTCTAAGAAACTCAGAATCTAACAGTTATATATATTTCTACCAGTTAACAAGACAGAAAATCAGCTGGAGAGAAATGAGAGAGGCAAATGAATTGAGACTAGGAATGCTCCTATGGGATTATGGTGTTGACAATGAGGGCGCTTGACTTCAGAGCTCCTGTACAGGAGCCACAGACAGAGTATGAAGAGATCCAGATTCCAAAAAGGATGTGTTACCAGCCCTTCCTGCTGAGACTTCTTTAAAAATCCGTAGTAGTCGGTGAGTGCTGAGGGAAGCATAGAACAGATGTGAAGAAATGCAATTTCTGAGATACACATAGATACAAGACAAGTAACACTAGAAATGTAAGCAGTGTGGAAAATAGATTAGGATCCAGGCTTCTATTTTCTTTGTATTTTTGCTTATACAGCGAAAAGCCTGACCCCTTGTTTCAACTTTGTAGCAAGATGCCTGCCTTTAACCACTGAATAATAAATCTTTTCTATACAGTTCTGTGCTACAGGGGAAAAATTAAACTAAAAAATGTTGAATCCACAGTGCATCTACTCCAGAAGAGGTATTAAATCTCAGTAAAGAAGGACATGCATGTCCTCTCAAAAAAATTGCTCCAAGGGTGATGGGACTGATTCTTGCGAATTGCTAGAGGACCTTTTTATCTTCTGATGATAAATTTTATGTGGATGATAAATAGTTTCTGTGGCTCTAAGCAAGCCTTAAAATGTCACGTATACTTAAGTAGAAATGGCAGAAAATGAACCATTTTTAGATAATCCTCCAGTAATTTCTAGGGATGGAAGAGGAAGAGTGGAGAAACACTTGCCATTAAAAGGGTATAGGGGGGTAAAGTCAGCTTATCACTCTTCAATCTGTGTTTGAGATATATATTTAATCATGATTTTTTTCTTTATCCATTTTTTTTATTTTACTGCTGTCATAGGACTCAGCCTATATAGTGCTTAGTTACTCCATATCAAAAATGCGTAAGAAAAAAGTGAAGTTTTCTAATGTCTCCTCAAGACCGAACACTTTCCTTTCAATTATGGTTCTATGTCAAACATCATGTTTGTGTTGAAGAGGAAAGACTGCACATGCAAGTGTGCCATTGAAAAAAACAAACCCGGCACAAAAGCAACACAACTATTTTCAACACCTTTCAACCATAAAAAATTAGAAGACATTGTTTTACTGATGCTGCTTATTAACTATGTGACAAACACCTGTGCTCTCACTCATGTTTTACATTGCAGGCAAAGTACACCACTGAGGGTCAGAGCTAGAGTGTTGCTAAACACCACTGCCAAAAACAGTCTGCCAGAACTTTAGCTTTTTGTCTCAGTGCACCTACAGTCATATTTCTCTCATAAAATTTCCTACTGTCTCCAGTCCAAGAACACTGCAGGAACCTTATGCCCTGGCTTCTTTCCCAGTTGCTGCTGCATATCTGCTCAGGGAAAGTAATTTCCACAAGGAACAAGGTGCTGCAGCACTTTCACTGTTAAGGAAAAGATTTGGAGAGGTTCATCCAAAACTTCCAGGACAAATACTGTCTTCCCACAGCAAATGTTGCAGCTTTGCTGCTGTGCCAAGGATATGCAAATGGCAGATTGATACCGGTAGCCCTTCCCACGCCCACCTGAATGTGTAGTGTCAGTGACAATTTCTCAAGTCTTATTTCCCTCTTGCAGTAAGCATGGACTGCACATGCAGTGTCACTGATCTCATGACAACAACATTCAAATTCCAACACATTGGAAAAGGAAGCATGACTTGTCTGCCTGTCTTCCCGTTGAGAACCCCACCTGTGGAAAAGTATCAGTCATCTCCTGCTCAAAGTGAGAGAGAGAGATTGATCCCTTGTGGAGGTGGCCTTGGCCGAACTGCCAAGGGATGCCCCCTATGGGGATGAGTGTCCACCAGAGCCCTGGGAGGATTGATGGTTTGGCCCAGGACACCCCCGGTGATTGAATTGGTTGTGCCCCAAGGGGACGGTTCCCTGACTTTCAGCCCCTCCCTTGTGTCTCCCTAATAAGGGATAAGTTCTAGAATGTTCGGCCTTGTCTCCTCAGTTGATTGTACATTATTGGTTCCTTAAGTTGAATGTCCCTCCTACGTTATGTTATCATTTGATACTGTATATGTCAATCCCCTCAAAGTGAACCCTGGTTGGCCCTGAAGGCTAAACCACGCCCTCCCCTGCAGTCCTTAAAACCTGCTGCACAGAGCTCCTCGGGGCTCTTGTGCGCCTTCCCTCGACCTCCCAATAAACCTTCGTTCTCCTGCCACAAGAGTCTGCATCTTCTTTTGGGACACTTTTAGCTCCTTGTGTCTCTCAGCGACTTGAGCCTCAACTGCTCTTTAAGCCAGGGTCTAGGAGTCGAGCCAGGACTGGCCGCAGTGGGCAGTTGCGCTGTTACAATCCCTTCCTAATACTATCTAGAAGCTATGCTTGGTTCAGATTAAATTTCAATCTCTGGTATTAAACCTGTGTGAGCAAGGTACTTCAGAATGTTTTCCTTGGCAAATTAAAACTCTTAAGTCCTTTTGTTGCAAAGAGAAACCCAGTAATCTCAGCAAGTGTTATTCAAGATGTATTTCAAGTCTAATTTAAGACGGATTCTGAGAAAATAATTTTTGGATTCTCAAGGGCCCTCAGATCCCTTGTAGCAAAGCTTGTCCACAGATACACAGATCCTAACAAAAAAATATGTGTTACATCAGGCTGAGGGATACAGCTGGGATGAAGCCGGACTAGCAATCACCCCTGTGCTCAGCTCTGGTGAGGCCACACCTTAAATCCTGTGTCCAGTTCTGGGCCCAGTTCAGGAAAGACACTGAGGTGCTGGAGCACAGTACAAAGAAGGGCAAAAAAGCTGGTGTATGGTCTGGAGAGTAAGTGCTATGAAGAACAGCTGAAGGACGTGGGATTGTTTAGCCTGAAGAAAAGGAGGCTCAGGGAGATCTTATCTGTCTCCACAACTACTTGAAATTTGGGGGTCAGCCTCTTTTCCCTGGCAGCTAATGACAGGGAAACATAGGACATAACCTAAAGCTGCACCAGGGGAGGTTCTGGCTGCACCTTAGGAGGAATTTCTTCATAGAAGGGGTAATTAAACACTGGAATGAGCCACCGAGGGAGGTGGTGGGGTCACCATCCCTGGAGGTGTTTAAGGAAAGACTGGATGTAGCACATAGTGTCATGGTCTATTTGACATAGGGGTGTTTAATCATAGGTTGGACTCGACGGTCTCAAAGGTCTTTTCCAACTTAATTGATTCTCTGATTTTGTATCAAGCCTTAAATAAAGCTGGGGATCTTAAAATTTCGTGGTTTTTTGTCTTGGATTAATGGCAGTAAATGTGGTCCCAGAGCAGACTATGCATCTGAAAATTAGTAAAATTAAAATTCTTAGCAAAAGTCCTCCAAAGCTCTTAAATTAAGGAGATTCTTAATTAGTTTTAAAAACTTGTTTCAAACTCAAATCAAAGTAGTAATGTTAAAAAATGCTGTAGATTTTTGCTTTGGAAAGGAAAGGATGAGTCTGCTAAAAATGCAGAATAAATTTCTCAATACTCAGTTATAGAGAGCAAAATTTTGAATACGTGCACATATTTTGGGTAAAATGCCTTAAGGTGTCATATCCAGGTGCCAGGGATGCACTTCATTTCTATGCAGTTAGTTCACAGCACTCAGAATGGACATATCATTTAACTGAACACCCTTTTGTATTTACTGCTTGAGGCTTTTATCAAAGTAATGCCCTAAGACACATGTTGTTCATCTTCTCTAGCCTCTAGTTCCCTTTGGAGGAGCTAACATCTGGAAGAACTGATTACTGATATCCTTGTTATTAGGAAAAAAACAGCATGAGTGATTGCCTTCTGATCTTGTGAGCAAAAAGAGGGCTATGATAGCAGATGTATATTCTAATAATATTTTATGCCTTTACAGTTCAGGTAGTTATAAGCAAAATCAGAAAAGAAAGATGTTAAACTTCCTAGAGTTCCTGATTCATACTTCATACTTAGGTGTTTGGCTAAATTGCAAAGTTATTTTAACTTTTTCATCCTTGGCATCAGGTTCTGTAATCAGCAAAGAATAACCTTATTTCAGGTGTCCTGTCACATCCAGCAAATTCATTTTATCTTTGAAGTAGATCTGTGTCTGTCATTAATACCATTTTATAAAAGACTTCAAAAAACCTGCAGACTCTTTTGGGTTATAGTTCCTTCAGTTTAATACTGCATTCATGCTTCATGGAAGTCTATTTTGGGAATTGCTTAACTATCAACGTCAATTTCTGTCAAATAGTTTACTGAACAAACAGAAAGCTCTTAAAAATTTGAGTGAATTGAAAAAAGATAATTTATGCCTTATTTTTACCTTTCTTTCTCTCTCAGAAAGCCTTTACAAATTTTGAAAAAATGACAATGGAGAAAGTTATACCATCTAAGTTTTAATATTT
The DNA here is from genome assembly GCA_013397955.1 of Grantiella picta. Taxonomy (NCBI): domain Eukaryota; kingdom Metazoa; phylum Chordata; class Aves; order Passeriformes; family Meliphagidae; genus Grantiella; species Grantiella picta. The sequence continues at coordinate 325,661 of VZRM01006430.1, read as the reverse complement.
TATACTGCTCTATCTTTGTGCAATTCCATTACAATGGGTTAAAACTGAGGTAAATAAAAGAACACTAAATATAACATCTCTTTCTACTTAGGAATCTTAAAATCTAAGTGGATTAGGAAAAAATAAAGACAAATATTTCATTAAGTTTTGTCTAATAAGACTTAGTTAAAACCAATTTTCTGCTCCTTTTCATAACATGAGAGGTATTAAGGTTAATCATCTGTTTAAATTGCAGTTTGAGCATTACGATTTTTCCTTTTCTCAAACATTACGTTCTGTAAGTGGAATGAACTCTGCTTCCTGCCACATACATCGCAGTAGAGGAAAGTCCAATCTCCAAACTCTTACTTTTCTTCAATCTTTTCCAATTTCATAAGCTAAAACCCATTAGCATTTTCAGAAAATGTGTGTGTTTTACTGGTTGCATTCTTTCACTATTTAGAATTTAAATATTTCCAAAAACCAAGACTTACCATTCATTGCTATCAATTTGTTTTCTCTTTCTAACCCACAGAAATAAAGTGGGGGAGGTATTTCTTCTCTTTTAAAGTCTTTTTTTGCTTAGTGAACGTATCATATATTCCTAGATAAGAGGGTTTAAATGGTATTGCTAAATTAAAGAGGAAGCCCAGAGTGCACGTAAGCAGTGGGTCACTCATTTTCAATAACTGGAATTAAGAATTAACCCATTGACTGTTTCCAGACCAGTCCAACTCACCCTCTACCAGACAGATCTGTCCCAAGGGAAGGCAGTCCTGAACAGTGTGAATGCCAGCCACAGGTGTCATTTAGACTCTGCACTACTCAGTAATAGTTTTACAGCTTCAGGCTATGATTACCCTGACAAAATTAACATAGAAAAGACACGATATTAAGCACTGTCGAGTCCATTACCTGTTGGTTTGCCTACTGGTACTGGATCCGTAATCATTGCTGTAGAGTTGTAGTAATCTACTGAATAGCAACTTGGCACACTTCAGGGGATAAAATGGATGAAGAAGTATTGATAAAACCACTTGGACTTTTTAGAAAAAAATAATCTAAGTACAGGGGCCAAGCCACACAATATGTATTGATGTTAGGGTTATAAAATGGACCCTGGTCCTTTGTATTTACCTGTAGAAATATGGCTGAGAGCACAGAGCTGTGTGGGACATAGTGGCAAGAATAGAAGGAAGAGAGAGGGGTAGCCACCTGAGACCTTTGAGGAAAAGTGTTTAGAGACTTGTGGGCACCAGCAAGAGGATAAGAACTAAAGTATTGAGTGGAGGAGTTTTAAAACTTATCCTAACAACAAATCATACCAGGAAGTACACTTAACAATAGAAGATATAGTCAGAAAAATATTCAAGACAGAATATTTTAGGAGGAGCATCTTTCTTTAAAAAAAAGGAGGAAAACCACTGTGAGAATCAATTACAGGCCAGTCATGGAACAATATCTATAAGAAGTTTAAGATATATTTTATTTCAGAATACGTAATTTATGTAGTATAAGCATAATTTAAAAAGTCTTATGCTATCAAGCTCCTTGGGCAGAAAGAGAAGCAATTTTGTCTTTTCTTCCCCTTTGATCCATCCATCCATCCTTATGACAAGGATACAGAAGTGTGTCACTTTCAGCACACAAGTTGAATTTACCATGACTACTTCACGCAGACTTCATTTTGCAGATCTATTGGAATCAATTCACTTTTCATGTGATAATGTTGTGTTGTTCTACAAACAGCAGAATAACCTATATTTGGAAAAAAAAAATTACAAATATCTTAGAAGATTTTTTGTCTTCTGACTATTTGTTTCTATGAAGGAAGCATTAATTTTGAAGCACAAAATTCTGCCCTTTAGGGAATGTGGTCTAATGCTTAATTTCCAAGATTCTGATTCCATATGGCATGGAATATGACTTTGGTCAGATGGGGTTAGCTGTTCCAGCCATGTCCCCTCCCGGCTTCTTGCAGCTCCCAGCCTACTTGCTGTCAGGATGAAAGAAAAAGCAAAAAAATCCTTTATGTGTTGCTGCCCACATGGTGGAAAACATGGAGGACATGAACATAGAGACCAATGAAAGCCCGGAGGGTGACTGGGAGGAAGAAGAGCCAGAAGAGACTTGGGGAGAGGATTGCCCTTGGGATAGGGCGACCAAGTGAAACCCTCCCAGCAACCTCCAGGGCGAGTAATCTGAATATGCAAAAATAGCTAATATCATTGGGCAGTTGCTCTCTCCACCCCAGTTATACATATATGGTTTCTGTTCTAGAAAATTCTCCTTTGTTCGTGGTAGAGTTGTTGCAGATTGGATGAAAATTGGTGCAAGACGTGGCCTTGATGTGAGTTCATTAGTTGGTACTGTTGTCAGTTATTTGTGTTGCAATCCCCACTGGACCCTTCCTCTGTATCCCCTCCCATTTGCTGTTCCATAAAATCCCCTGCACGCCCCTCCTCAGGGCTCTCCGCCCTGACCTCTCAACCCCTTCGCACCTCCACCCTCCTTTCAATAAACCTCTCGAGAGCTCAGTGGAGAGACTGTATCTCTTTTATCCATAACCGCGTGTTCCGTGGGCAAGGCTTCCGCATTCTGGAATCAAGGAGAGAAGGGGCTGCTCCTCTAAAGAGCCAGGAGAGGACGCTATATTTAGGCTGGGCAAGAACTGCTCATTAATAAAAATCTCACATCTCTGTATTATCAGCACAGTTTTCAGCACAAATCCAAAACATAGCCCCATGGTAGCTACTTTGAAAGAAACTAACTATCACAACCAAAAACAACACAGACTATTACAGTATCTGAATTTTCCCCCAAAGTGAATATATTCCAAAGTCAACAAAATAAATCAGTTTTTAATTTTGGTTCCAAACTTATTCAGCCTTCATTAGTTGGCAGTATCAACAAATTGCTGAATGTTGAATTACTTAAGTATAGTGTTGCTTAGTATTTCCGGTTACTAAACTCATGGAAGTAAGTAAATTAGTTTCTTAGATTGTTTGCTTCAGGTATGGCAACTTTTTATTTCTCTAGAGTGTTGCTTAGAATGCTCTAGGTTAGTTCAGCTGAGACCAGCAGTTGGGATAAAAAAAATTATGCAGCTTTTGCTTATGACCTTTAAATGTGCACTCAATCCTGGAATTCTCGGTCCGGAAATAGAGGGAGATTGATGGTAACTGTAGCATATGTCAGTAAATGTTGCCTATTACAAGATATGCACTGAGGTTTAAAAAAGTTCATGGCAGATAAAGGGAAGTAATTCTGAGGCAAAGGAACTTTGTTGTAGCAGTTCTGGTACCACCTTTTTGTGTTCTAAAGACACATATTCAGATTTTTTGATCTAATATCTGGAACGGTGAACGCATTGTCTTTCTTTGGCAAAGTACTGCTATATTTTGACATAAAAAATAGGTGCAGACACTTTTTTTTCCCCCAATATAATAATTATTTGCATTTCCATGTGTCTCAATGAAACAGTTAAGATTTTCAGAAAACATTCTGCTAGCAAAGTGTTTATGCTTTATCATACCATAAATATTGGGTTTGGAAAGCTTGCAAGGGGCATTTTGAGTCACCATTAGAAATTAACTAATTGCTAAAAGCCTTCTACAGACTAATATTAAGCAGGCATATGTATATCTTTAAATTGGTCAGAGACAACTACAGAGACATTGTTTCTTTCTGATAAAGCTGAGGGAACTCAGATTGTCTTGGGCTTCATTCTAGCTCTACCATACATTTCTCATCTGATGTTGGAAACTAGTAGCAACATTTCTTCACCTAGGCCTACTACAAAAATAATTTACCTTTACCCACATTATTTTCATCTTCTCTATTTGACTTGCACATTAAAAAAAAAAAAAAAAAAAAAAAATGGTCTCTTTTCCTGTTTAAGTGCAATGTCTAGCAAAATTAAACTCTTCTCCTAAAGGGAAGGCTTAAAATAAAACCATAATACAAGTGTAAGCGTCCAAACATAAAACAGGGTTTTGTCATATACGAATCTGCAATGAACTTTTCTTGTCATGTACTTTATCACATTATCAGGTTTTTTTTCCCAGTATTTATTTGCTAGGATGAAAATATAAATGTGATTCTACAGTTTAGTTTTAAAATACCTTTATTAATGTTAATAGTAATACATTTGAGTACATTCTTAAGAATCATAAAGAATGGAAATAATACTTCTTGTGGTTGTAATTTTTGCATAATATGATAGAAAATAAAGTGCAGATTTCCAGAGCTCAAAAAGTAAGGTGATCCTGCACAGTTTTAGAACGAGCACTCACTTCATCTAAGAACCTATCAAGAGAGTAGGAAGACTTTAATGCTAAAAAAAGATCTGATGCTTTTCTATTATTATTACTAAACTTCTTTCTGAAAGGTCAGATTTTGATTAGGACTCAGTTATGCCTAAATCTAAGTCAGTTCAAATTTTGCTATAAATTCCAACTGGAATATATGCACATAAACTCTAAACCATTTTTAAATCATGAGTTGAAGCAGAAGGAAGAAACCATCCAGATTCATAATCTGATGCATATAACTAGCTCACAGAATCACATAAAGGTATTCTTTAATGTTTCTATTACTTTGCAGGGTGTGATAGTTGAATCTTCATTTTAAGTGGGCTGCAACGACTCCAAGACAGGAAATAACTTTGCTGATCTGTGCAATTTAAGTACTACAAACAGCACTGCCAGAGTGCTATGTGAATGTCAAGACTATAGGTGCATTTTTTTTTAATGATTAATAATTACTTCTACTCTTTTCAAATAATGTTTTTTTATTTTTCCAAGGGGACATTGTACAATAATTTTTTATTAAATATTAGTATTTGGATTAGTGTTTACCTTGAGAAGTAATATTTGTAAATTAATAAATGCCCAAATGGAACCTTCATATTACAAAGTACTCCTTTGTATAACTTCCACTAAATATGCTGATTATATTTAGATTTATAATTAAAATTCCTTTTGGGTTTAATACTACTCCATTTGGATAGCTACCTCAGAATGATAAAATGTTTTGTGATCTCAGCTTCAGTTTAAAAGTGCTCAGACTCTGCAATCATGCTTCTTTATCTTCTTTGGACTGCTGCACCATTTTGTCACTTCTAGACATATAATTTGAATTTTGTATGACTCAGCACCTCAGGAATTTTTCAAGGCAATCTATATATCTAAAGTTCCAGCTTCTCAAAAAAGACATTGAAACTGCTGATTATAAGAGTCATGGTAGAGTCTAAAGAAAAACAGATTTAAGTAAACAAATTGCATTACTGCCATTAACTTTGTCATAATTATATATGTGTCAAAATGTTAATAAGTACAAGTTTGGAAAAAGTACATGGATACATGTGAATTTGTGTGTAAATATATACATATATGTGCACATATGCATATAAATAGATATATGTGTGAGTATTTTTGTATGCATATGTATTTATGTACAATTGCTAAATAATTAAGGGACCTTGAAAAGTCTTTGAACCAGATCTTAAAAGAATGGCAATCCTAACCTTTGGCTGTTTCAAATTTGGAGTGATTATCTGAGATGGGATGGCTCACAAGATTTAGAAGATATCTGTAACTATTGTACAGGTTGCTAAACAATCATGATTAGCAGAAAAATGAAACAACTGGTTTCCTTTACAAAAAGAATTTGTTATTAAATTTATACAGTCAGAAAATTTGAGTTTGAAAGGCTGAAGTCACAAAATAGTCTTTAACACACTCAACAGTCTTCAGTTAGCATATTTATGAGCTTAAGCCTCATCATCACTTAAATCAGAAACTTTAAGAGGCAGAACACAAAGAAATTAGCTAAAAGGGTGATGGGATAAAATAATTTTCATAACATTTGTAATATAAATATTAATAAGTAGTAGTAACAGAAATGGTGGTAGTAATAATGATGATGATGATTATGATGTTTAGAGCCTCAAGGTCCTCCACAGGCTGCAGATGGATCTCTCCTCCACCATGGTTCTCCATGGGCTGCTGGGGCACAGCTGCTTTGCCATGGTCTACACCATGGGCTGCAGGGGAACCTTATGCTCTGGCACCTGGAGCACTTCTCTGACCTTTATGTCTGCAGGGCTATTTCTCTCACATGTACTCTCTCCTATCTTCTCTGGCTGCATTTACTTCTCTGCAATGACTTTTTTCCCCTTCTTAAATATGCTGTCATGTATTGGCATTACTACTGTCGCTGATGAGCTCATCCTTGGCCAATGGTGGGTCCATCTTGGAGCTTGCTGGCATTGACTCCCTTGGACAGTGTGGAAGCTTCTACCAGCTTTCCACTAAAGCCACCCTTGTAGCTCCCCTGCTACCAAAACCTCACCATGCAAGCCCAGTACATTCTTTGTTGCTGTAGAAATGTGAAGAGATCTCTTCTGTCACTGTGCTTATCTCGAGTGCCTATACACCTACTGCTCTGACATTTTCACTAATTGCAATTAGTGCTTGATTGGATAATTCAGTTCCTATCCCTGTCTTTTTTTCACCAGGGGAAAGTATGAGTGGGAGGTTGTTAATATCTTAATATCAAAGTACTAACTTTCTGCCTTTATTCCTTCATTGAATTCTCACATCTAGAGGGAAGAAATGATTCAACTCTGAATTAGATTTTAGTGTATTTGTAACAAACTAATTTAAATTTATGATTTTCAAAGTATTCTAAAAATCTTTGACATTGTCAGTATGGTTGCTTTTTTCTAAGGATCTCCCATATCACTCCAGTAAACTAATTTTTTGTCAGGGTAAAGACAAAAAACTTTCAGTGACGTGTGCTCTCTGGTTGAACCTTTATATGGGAGGAGGATGGAACATCAGTTAGAGATTTATGATTCCTTTGAAGTGTAGAAACAGCCAAAGTATGCACTCCTCACAGTGATGGCAAGAACACAGTGTATTTTTACAAGCACAGTGACATCTTTGCATCACCTGAACTCTGCTAAGACTTTGTAGAGAACACTTGCTTAAACCTCAGTGTTAAAAATGTTTAATTTTATTAAATTGCTAGCCTTGTGTGTACTCAATATACTTATATATGCCATTCCATTAATTTAAAATGCACAGCTATGTGGTCTTCCCTGTGTGCAACAAAACATCTCATACATTTTATGGGCCATGTTAATTATTAACAACTGAGATATGCCAGAAGATTTGTAATATAAAATAGAGTGGGTTTATGACAGCAGTCAGCTGGTTTGTCACACAATAAATACGTGTCAGGAGTGGAGGACATTAAGACACTTTCATGGATCCTGCCAAATCACTGTTTACTATAAGAATAAGATTTTTGAATTTTTATACTGTGAAAGACATACTAAAACAAAGGAACTGTTGATTCCAGATAACAACCCGGTTATTTTCAAGAAAAGGAAAGCAGCAAAACATGTATTAGATACACAGATACTGAAGGGCAGAGTGCTTGTTATAAAAGGTAATTGATGGGGATTTTTGCACAGGGTACCAGCTTTCTCAGAGTGATCAGTTGGTGGGTGGAGGGTGACAGAAGTCTATGTTGTAGTGGCCAATGTGATCTCCAGCAGGATACTATGTCCCTGGTCTGTCTGGATGTCCTATATGCCCGTTGAACTCCCACAAGTCAGTGAACATCGATGGGATGTCTGTGAAGTTGCATCTTGAAATCAGGAAGGATACTCATAGATCCTGTGTAGCAGTGAGGTTAACCCAGCTGAGCTTGGAGGCTAAACTACCTGATGAAGCCCCCTGGGTCTGAAAAGACTTTCAGCTCAGGGTGACAGAAAAATGTTCCCCCGATACACCTTGCAGGTAGCCTCCTAAATATGCATCAGGAAACAAAAATACTGGGTTTTGAATCTCTCCTCCTCTTTATCCTTTTGGAGTCAATAGCTAGAATGTCCTTTTACCCGCAGTTTATTATTGGTTTTTAAAGTTCTGTACCTTCCCCCCCTGTACCCCTATTCCCTGGCTCCTCTGTCAATCCTGTATCCCTCGCGTCCCGGTTGGCTCTGCCATCCAAACCCCTCCCATCCTTCGATCCCTCTTAACCCCACGTTCGCTTCCGTTCTGCGCTCTGCGCCCACGGATCCAGACCTGCTCGGTTCCCCTCCGACCGTTCCCGACACCCACGGACCCCGCTCCGTCCTGCTGCACCTAATAAACCCTGGATTCCTAAAGCTCAGAGTCTGCATCTTCTAACTGCCGTGTCTCCTGCCATCCTCTGTCAGGGAATCAGCCCGGGCTCGCCTGCCGCGGCATCCTGGCCCCGGCCGGCTGGTTCAGCGTGGGGGATCATTGTGGAGACCCCTTTTTCCTGAGGTTTGGGGGGTCTTGCCGCCTTCCCAGGAGCAGAAAACCTCAATCCTGTGTCATAATAGCAGGTCTATGCACATGTCTCAAGTATTCTAGGGCATCTAAAATTGCTCTGAATGAATATGTTTTGGGATTTTAATTTCTTTCCTAAATTTATGCATCTAAATTTAATTCCATATAATCTGATACTGAGAAATATCATGAGGTATTCGTCTAGTGTTATCCTCTGGAGGTTTCAGTTAATCTGAATTTCTTTTTTTAACTGTGAAGGATGTCAGAAAGAAATTAACCCAGTCCTAAAATGCTGTCTTTCTTTTGCATTTTAGCACTAAAGATGACCACTTGTTTTGATAAACAGAGAGTTTAATCTCAGAGGTTGTAATTACTGTATTGGTTTGAAAACAAACCAGTGGGAGATCACAAGTCAAGACTGAAATTAAAAATAAGTGAAATAATACGAGGAAAAGCACTGACAAAGTCAGATACAACCTGACACCCTGTTAGGGTGGTGGTAGCAATCCAAATGAAGTAGTTAAAGTGGTGATCCTGTGAAGGTCTGGTCTCCAGCTGAAGGTCCAGTGGTATCTCTTGTCCTCTGAGAACCCAGTAGACAGGGCTAGCTCAGGCAGTTCCAAGGCCAGGTTATATCCAGGTGGGAACACCTGGCTGCTCCCTCCTGGGCAGAGCATCCCACAATGGGATGAGATAAGTCCATGAGTTATGTGGTGGGTCCCTGATGGCCCATTGTCTGTCATCCAGAGTGGGTCATTAGCAGGTGATAACAGCTAACGGCCCACAGCTGGTGGTAATAGAATACTTAAATACATCTATATTGCAACCGAGGACAATTACACAGGCCAATGCTGTATTACTTACGGCAGTATACATATCTTTTGCAGATTGTGGAAAACATAAATATTTCCAGACTGCCCTGAAGGAAATAATGTTCCAACATTGTAGCAGCAATGTAGCTCAGAGTAAAACCTCATAGAAAAGAAAGATGAACATATTTTAAACCTCAACTGATTTCAGTGTCTCGTGCTCTCATACCCAAGACACATATGAACAAATTTTGAGTGTACAAGCACTAAGATGCCAGTATCCAGGTGGTTTGCACAGGGTTGCTTGCATGGAGGATTAAGTGTGTTGATTGTGAAGCTTCCCCACACTTCCTGAGCTCCTCCTGAGGGCATGATGGTATTAAATGTCTATTTCACTTCTACTATTTAGGAGCTGACAGTGATTGATCTCTATCCTGCCATACTTATGTGAGTCATCAGGGTTTAGTGCCTGTCTGTATTTCAGAACTGGTTGACTTGAGCAAGTATAGGTGTCACCGAATCTGCGGGAAAAAAAATACAAAAACCCTCCGACAACATTTTAATGTTAGAGAGTCAAGGCATTACTTTATTATCTGGCCAGGATGTACCACAGAAATCATCTCATCTAGACATAGCCCGGGTGTGCAGAGAGAATCATTCCAGGATACATCGCTTTTACCCAATTCTTTAGATATTTTATACAGTAAAAATACATAGGAAAGCATTGGGTCAGTGTTCATTGGTCTAAAGTTGAGCAAACTCCCAGTATTCAGTTCTCATTGGATCTGAATCTCCTTGCCTCTGATGCTAATTAGATTCTTCATTCTTCTTCTTATCAGTCCTTTCCGGGCCTGGATGTCTTCAGCTCTCATGGAGGTGGTCTGGGGTAGCCGTTTGTGATATCCATCATGTCCTGTTGATAACCACAAGGTCCCGGCAGATGTTCTGTTAGTGGTCTTTATCTTTCTGGTTATCTTCGGGGTCACTTCCAATCTGTTGGTATGCTGAGTCTACCAGACTTCATCTGGCAGAACAATGCCCTGGAAGAAACCTAAAATTCCTTTTCTCAGGGTAAAGACAAACAAAGCCTTTGACTAAATTTATACAAAATTTTTAACCTGATATATTTTCCAACATAGGTAGCGGTGTGATATTGTTGACCTGCTCCCATAAATGTTAGCAACACATGATATTTTTATAACATTTATCTCAATCACATTTTGCTCCTGTGTGTTTGTCCCGTTCCGCTGTAAAAGGGGGACTCGGGAAGGATTCTTTTAATGGATTTCTCGGACAAAAAATGAAGCGCAAACGCGGCAATATTATATCTGAGAACTGTTTACTGATAAAGAAAGGGTAAGTATTCCTACTAGAGGGGGACAGAAAAAGAAACAACGAGGGAAAAAGAGAGAGGGAGAGGGAAAGAATATCAGACAGATGGTTACCGCTGTGCCCCGGGCGCTCCGTCGGCGAGAGTTCGGCAGATGGAGCTGTGCGGTGCGAGCTGCGGAGTCTGCGTGGCTCCCGTGGCGGCTGGGCGCGATTTCCGAACAGCAGCAGCTGCGTGTGCCTG
>VZRM01006430.1:295012-314802 GCA_013397955.1 Grantiella picta | reverse complement strand
GCTCCGGGCTGGGTGCAGGCAGGGTGCAGGCAGGGTCAGCTCTGGGCTGGGGGCAGGCAGGGCGCAGGCGGCGGTGGCTCCGTCGGGGAAACAGCGAGCACGAGGTTGTCACGGCGACGGAGCTGCCCCGGGCAAGCAGCGAAGCAGAGCAGGACACGGGCAGGCAGGACAGTCAGGAAAGGAACAGATTGCAGGGAGGAAAATGCGAAGGGGACAGAGCTGACCCTCCAGGCGAGCCCCTGCTCCCTCCAAGAAACCCCAGGAGAAAATGCCCCCGGGTTGTGTCGCAGTTAACAACTTTTATGTGCTTGGCCCTCCTATCACGTGCCTTCCCGTGCACTTTTCCGCGCGTTTTTCCCCGGGCATCCGGGGATCTGACCCACCAGCGAGGGGAGGTCGCTTGCAGACCAGCAGTGGAAGTTTCCTCTCGCCTGATCGCTGCCGGGCGAAGCCTCTCGGGGGACAGAGCTCCCAGCATGTACACAGACCCTAAGGTCATTTTTTCATCTCATGCATAACATATGTTGAGGCATAAATAAAAAATAGATTGGGCTCTCACAGTGTTCATATGCACTCTCTACCAGACTCTCTCTAGTTTAGGTCCCTTTGATGCCTGATGGGTTTTTTGTCCTTTTTTCATTATACTTTTATATTCTTTTATATCCTGTATACCCTTCCCCATTCCTGTACTTTTTACTCTCTGTATCTTAACCCTACATGTTTACAACCCTTGTACCTTTGCCTCGCTCAGAATTCTTTGGGGAAGACGAAACAATCCCCACAATCTCAAGAGCATGAGGCACCAACCTTGAAAAGAGCCCCATCACTGGGACATGTTTTTGTAAACTAAGTTGTAACCGTTTTGGGGGGAGGTAATTTTAACAAGAGGGCAATTACTTCATTTGTTAAACTTCTCATTGGAGAATTTTAGATAGGTATGCTAATCTAAGGAGTCCATAAAATTGTATGGGGCAGATCGCTCTCTGGGTCATCAGTGTGCATCTGGGATCCTATTCCTATTAAACCAAGGTAATACCCTTTTCCTATGCTGCGTGTCTGTGGCTCAAATTTTTTTCCAGCATTTTTAGGCATCACCTTGGTTAGCTCCTTTGGTGTCACTGTCAGCTTCAGCTATTGTAGACACTCCCTTGTTAGCCTCTCCAGGCCACAGTACCTCTTTCTTTGTTCTCGCTGTGATGCCAAAAGCACCAGCTGGTGTTCTGCCTTGAGGAGCACCACCACCATGCAGGAACGTGACTACCCTGCACTGGTAAGAGGAGACCTGGGTCCACTCAGATTCTCTCAGGCTGGAGCCAGTGCCCAGACAAAAACCTGGTGATGGATGCTCAGAGCGCATTTGGCAGAGTCTCTCTGCCCTTGGGAGGGCTGGGGGCACCATTCTGGCCTCCCTCATCCAATGTGTGTGGGACTGTGCTGCTCAGCTTCCTGCCTCTCCTGGCAGCCTCCAGCACACAGGCAGAGCTAGCCAGAAGCAGCACAACCTGGCTGTGCCCTCCCACGCCTCTCCAGCTCCTGAGCAATGCAGCAGGTCAGGCCAGAGTGGGCCAGACCAAATGTTGGGTCACTACCAGCTACAATGCTGGCCCCAAAATCCTTACACATGATCCTGAAAAGCCAGCATTCTTTTTATCTCACTTCCTGAGTTTTCTCATTTTTACTGTTCCGACTCTCTCCCCACATCCCACTGGAGGAAAGTGAGCAAGTGGTTGTGTTCTTTGTTCCCAGTTATGGCTAAACCATGACACCTTCTTAAACTCTGATTTTTGGGTTTTTTTAATTGAGAAGGCATATTGGGTCCTTAAAGGAGGCATGGTGAGCTTCTCAAAGTAGACTTTCAGATCTCACCATCCTCTGTCAAATGGATTAACTTTCGTAGCCAGCTATCCTGTCAGTATCTTGTGGAGAAAAGATTTAGTTTCCTTTGTCTGATTTTGATTTTGCTTGATATGGACTTTATTGGCATAAATAAACTCTAGAAAAAGAAAAGATTTTTGACTGTATATACACTCTTGTGTACACATACATATACAAGTGGGGGGATGGGTCTTTGGTGCACAAGTCTTTTACAAATAACATTGCCATATAAGAAGTTACTATATCAAAACTGTGTCACCCACCTAAAATGCCTCTCCTTCAGAGAGTACACATGCCATGCTTGGTTGATTGCTTACCTTAAATCTCCTGTCAGAGAATAAATGGGAATAGATCTTTTCTATAACACAGAGCAAATGTTGCCTCTAGGTGCAATATGGTGACATTTTATGAAGACTTATTTTTTCCCAAGATGTCACATTCTCAGTGATTTATTATCTGAAATTTTTATTCCCATGTTCCTTTTTATCTGTTGAATCAATTAATATGTTGATATCCCCAGTACTGCTTCATTTACTTAAGACAGAGAAACCTGTGTTTACTAATAGTAATAATGAAAAAAACCTCAATATTAAACTACTAATGATGTCCAAAATCATTTACGCATGCCTTGATATTGAGAATATTGCATTTTAACTAATCAGAGTTATCTCAGCTACAGTTTAAAACAAGGGCTTCAGAAATATAATTTGCAAATATATGGTGAAGTCTATTGAAAAATAGCTTTGGCACTGTCACGTAAATTCTTTCTTTATCTGGGGTTCTAGAATGTTAAAACAATTGTGAAATAATCATAAAATCAAAAGCTACAGAGCAAAACATTTTCCTTGATGTAAGTTTTAGGCAATATGACTTAGTTCACTCCTTTTTTTATGAAGCTGCAAAGAACTCTTGACATGCTTGTAAAGATGGATACAGTAAGTGGGAAAGGCAGTGTTATGCAGAACTCAAGGTAGCATCCATATTTCTACACAAATATCCAGAATAAACTTCCACAAAGTAAATAAATTATGTAACTTCACCTTAAATCATCACAGAACTCATTTTGGAGACATTTTGGCCAGACATTTCCCTTTTTTCTTTCCAGAAAAATGTTTTGGGACATTTCAATTGAATGCCCAGAAAGCAGTATGATGACAGTGAAAAATAAAAGTATTTATAAGTTCTTTGTTTTAAAAATAAGAAGAATTATCAGTTAGACTAGTTGGCCCTTAATGGGCAACTTCCTGTTTCATGATTTTCAGCCAAGTTAGCAATTCCCAATAAACTGTGCTTTCTTGGTGTGACTGATCAATAAACCACTACCCTGGAAGAAATATAGACAAGGACAACATGCTCTTGAATCTCAGGGGAAATTGTGGGGAAGGGCTGACCGCAGCTGTTGGAAATAAAGCTGAAATTATGTCAGCACAAAAAGAATCACAGGTGGCTTTTATTTCAGATAAATAGCTACAGCCACTGAGTGGATCAACTGGTTATATTAATTGACCTAATCAAGCAGTTATATAAGCTCAGTCAATCAACCAGCTGTTACTGTTTCTCCTTGATTTAACCAAAAGTTTATAAATGTCTTCCTGAGATAGTCCAACCATTATGGTGGGGGTTATTGTATAAAAGGATTAGTTCAATGTGCAGTATAGAAAATAAATGACCAACCAATATTAAAAGAGGACTGTTGTGGTTATCTCGGAAGTTAAGGCAGACCATACCCGACAGCGTCTCTGACCAGACTGGTTCAGTGCCTCAGTGCAACAAACCCTCTGTCCCAGGGCCGGACACTGTGCTCCCTGGCTGGTCAGGGGGTTTGGTGCACTGGGGCGCTGAACTGGGCTGGGCAGAGATGCTCACGGGTAAGGGTAAGGTCTGCCATAACATCCTTTAACCACAACAGAGACCAATGGACTTAAAGTGATTTAAGTACTCACGTTTCTTTCCAGATTTTGGGGATACCCAGCATGTTGATAGTGAATATATTATATAGAATAGTAATTAAAATCACATTTATATTATAAACCAAATATGTACTGAAGTAAGTATACTCTGCTACATACAATTTGTACTTGTATTGTGATTTTTGTATATTGTTGTATTGCGCTGCTGAATCAAAATGCTATGTAACATCAAATACGTCAAGCAAGTAAATTTCGTATTAACAATTAAATCCTTTACATGAGGAAAGTCTAGAAGAATTTGGTGAGATAATGTTAGACTCTGATATTTGGTTTGTTGCTCTCTTGTGTATACAGCAACCCTGGATTGTTTTCAATTTGAAACACTTTTATAAAAATCTTATCTTCATGGTCCATGAAATCTCAATTTTTTTCCAATATCCTGGTGAAGGTCAGATGTAACGCAGAAAAAGTACATAAAATTTCAAGAAGCTGGAGACAGAGCAAGTGAAAGAAAGTATGGCTATTTAATAGTTACAAAATGCAGCAGGAAAGGAAGGACTCCTGGCTGCAGGATGTCTACTCAGGTGTTTCCTTTCGTATTTCAGCTGATAATTGTTTAAAGTATTATCATTCTGAGGGGAAAGGGTAGGAAATATTATGAGCATTACTCTGACATAATACTACCAGCATTATCTTTTAAATTAAAATTTTTCATCCTGTTTTCCCAAAGAATAACCGTAAGGACTTCCAGAGAGAAAAACAGCTCTAGTTCTTTATGTATGAGCCAGGTGCTTCAATTTAAAAAAATCTGAGATTTCCAAGTAGAATTGCTCTTGAAAGCTCTCCTAAGCAAGTCTTCACAGCTTCTTGCTTTTTGTGAATAAGTATAGCAATTTGTCTTCCACTCCTCTGAATTTATAATGTGGATACCACTTTCCAAGGCAGAAAGATATTGCTTAATACATCACGTTTGAGGGTGTGGTTTCTTTGTTGGTTTTAAGTTCTGAATATATATTTTTTCCGTAATACTGAGGCCCAGCATATATAAGGAAAATATAGTCTCAATCTTACAACCAGGAGAACTCTTAATTAACAGTTAAAAACCACTATTTTGGATCAAATATTTTCTGTATACCTCCTCCAACAGTATTATTTTCGTATCTTTTTGACTTGGCATATGCTTCTAATAATTACTTTTTTAGCTATGTTGTCCTTTCTACCCTGGAACTTATTTTTAATGTAGCAGTTGTTCCAAGTCCACACAGTATTGCCTTCACTGCACTGCGGAAGTTGAGAGGTCCTTTAATTGACATACTGTGATTTCCTTCTCTTTGTGGGAATTTGTCTTTAAAACAATATTTTGGCAGGCATTTATTCTTCTCATTGTAGTTGGAATAATGAACATGGATAACCTGTGGATTTTTAACTGTATAGAGTCTAGAAAACATTATATGAAGGAATTTTTAATATTTTATTAATATTTTTATTTTGAGAAAAGCAGCAAAACCAAGCAGTTTTAAAGATTCTGAAAACTGGGCAGCTGCAGCATCTTTCTTTTGATGATGTAAAGACCACTCTTAATAATAGATGAAAGGTGGAGAAATTTAATAATGTTGGGAGCCTTTAATCACTCAGTTACTAATTCAAAACTAACCTATAATATTGACCAGAAAATTTATAAAGTGCTAATTTAAAATATACTATGACCTCAATACTTTCGTTACCTGCTCTTACAACATCACGATGTTAATAGTTGTTTCATATTCTCAGTCATTAAAAACTATTTTCATTACATTTTAAAAGCAGTCAAAAGGATAAAATATTTGAAAAGAAAATATTATAATAATGCCACAACACGTCATTTACAACAACAAAAGTAGGGTAAGATAGAGTAATATTTTTCAGACATAAATTAAATACTAGAGGAAAACATATTTCTTTGGAGAAAGTTTATTATAAAAAAATTACTATTTCTCTCTAATGTGTAACAAATACATTTGATGGGAGCAAAGTCCTTTAAGTTGTTAATTTAGGATCAAAAAAACAGACTATTTCAGCTGGAAGTGACATACAACAATTATCTAGTCCAACTGCCTGAACTCAGGGCCGGGCAAAACTCAAAGCATGTTGTCAAGAGCATTGTCAAAATGCACCTTAAACACCAACAGGTTTGGGGCATAGACTATCTCTCTAGGAAGACAGTTCCGGGGTCTGGCCACCCTCTCAGTAAAGAAATGCATCTGTTGTGCCAGTAATGTTTGATGTGAACTTGAGGAGCTCTTGACAGCTAATAAAATGATCATGTTTTATGTGACAGGAAGAAATGTTCCTTCTTTTGTCCTTGTCAGCTGTGCTAGGTTACAGACAAAAATAATAATGTTTCTAAAAATGCTAGAGAGGAAATGACAGAACAGCTGTTGAGCATAAAAACATAGGCTTCTTTGCAACATATGGATAAAAATGTATTATTACATAATGTGATACATGTACCTAAAAATATTCAGCTGACACAGTCATTTTCTTACTACAGTCAATATAGGTTACTCATGAGTATATTGACTTTATTTTAGAAATGAAAAAGTAGTGTGTTTGGAAAAGCAGAAGAAAGGTAGAAATGTTCTATTATCTCTAAACATTTTCATTAATATATCAAGGTGATAAATATCAATATGTATTAATTATGATTTGTTCATCTGAGTGTTATTGCAGGGGGAAAGAATATGTTCAAGACATGTACAACAAGTTTTACTAAAAAATACTCACGGGATCCTGACACAAGATACTCAGAATTTCTAAAGGTACCAGACTAGTTCAAGAGGACCACTTGCCTAAGTCAAGTTATTGACACGTGTGGCAGATCTGTTTTAGCCTGTCCCATGACCACGGCATTGACTATTTATCTAATGATACTCTTTGTTTAGGGAGTGTGCTGACTCATTTCAAACAGATGTGAAGAGAAGAAAAATATTCATGCATTAATTCAGGTTTGGTTCCGGAAAGCACTGCCTAGGTAAGTTGTCAAAATGTAACCAGACCAGTAACTCAGTGTTTTTTGTCTTGAAAGTAATTGGGCAGCATGCTTTCTTCCTGTACCAGTACTTCATCCTGAAAAGGCAGGTCAAGTTAGGAAGTATAAATTTTCCATTTACCTTAAAGAAGTTGTAGTCCTGCATAGACAAAATAATTCATAATTAATTCATTTATGGAGAAGGAGCCAAGGGAAGTTTGACATTCTAACTAGTTGAGTTGACTTTCCTTAAAGGACAGACCTGTGAGCTCTCTTCTCTGAAAACCTAACAATGAAGTTAAACAGGACCCATTTATACCAATGTGGGTAGGGTGATGAGATTTTCTCGCTTTGGGAAGGCAGGGGGACCCCAAAAACCCCACCAAAAGAGGTCCCCGCCGGGTGCTTCCACGCTGCGGGGGCGGAGCAGATCCGGGACCTGTGGAACCCGAGCTCGGGCTGTCCCCCCTAAGGCAAGATAGCAGGAGCCTTGGCGATTAAAGAAGATGCAGTCTCTCAGTTCTCAGAATCCAGGGTTTATTGGTGGGGCAGCGGGGAGGAGAAGGCGGCTGGGACCGCGGAGGAACGCGGGGTACAGAGGCAGCTGGGTTCCGTGGCGCGGAGAGCACCGAATGGAAGCGAACATCGGGTTAAGCGGGATGGAAAGATGGGAGGGGTTTACACAGGAGGGCAAATAGGGGCAAGAGGGATACAGAACTGGCAGATAAACTGGGGAATAGGGGTGCAACGGGGGCAGATACAGAGCTTTAAAAACCAAAACTAACACTGCGGGTAAAGAACTCTCTAGCTATTAACTATATATGGATAAAGAGGAGGCGAACTTCAGGAGCCAATACCTCTGATTCCTGACCCATATTCATGGAGCTAGCCTCCAAGCATGTCGGGGGGACAATTTTCTGTCACCCTAACCAAAGGTTTCTTCAAACCCGGGGGGTTTGCTGGTTATTTCAGACTCTAAGCTCACATGAGATGATCTCACCGCTACCGGGTGAATCTCTCAGTATGGAAGAAAGGAAAAAGTTCCTTTGTCCCCTAATTCAGGTGTGGATAATGACATGCATGATCACTAACAGAACAGGATGCAGAGATGAAGCAAGAACACTATGTGACAAAGAATCCTTTTTAGATAATTCTGAAGAATAGAAAGAACTTAAACGAAAGCATAGATTAGAAATGAAAGAATCTGTTCTAATTCCCTCCAAGGCTATAAAAATAATTTTCCATATAATCACAGGAATAATGTAAATTATTATTTCTTCAAAATGTTTTACTTAACAACATTGAAATTTACCTCCAGATAAACATTAGTAAGCAACAGGGAAACAAAACGAAATAGCCCTTTATATCATTAATTTGTTATCAGAAATATTCAGTCTTTCCTTCCTACTTGAAATTATTGTGTCAAAGAAAAATACTGCCTTGAACAAAGCTGTTATTCATATTAATATCTTCTAAATACTTTCATGTTTAGCAAGGACTTATAGAATTTGCTTATGAATAGGCTATTGCCTTTCAAAATCATTTAAGTGTAGTCAGTCCTGATAAACTTGATAGTAAAGTATGGATCCATATCTAATAATTCATTCCACAGTTTCAGAATAATTTGAATGTTGTATTCTCATACATTATTTACTGATTAATTCATTTGATTCTATTATTGTGAGAGGACGTGGTCCATGGGAATTATGCTCTATACATTAATAATGAAAACAATTAAGCTTCATTTTGCTTGAATGAATCTCACATTATTGAAGCAAGTATTTGTTTTTTTCATATAAGCTGAAGTTGAATAGAACTCTGGCATTAGCTTTTTAAATCACTGTTACTATAAAAATGTAGCTTTTTCATTTGAATAGTTGCCACATAAATACTGATGACTAGCAAAACAGACTGCAAATTTGTTATTTGGCTTTCATCTGAATTTTGATATGTATAGGAGCAAACCCAGAAAATGTATTTTAAAGAAGAACAGAATTTGTAAAATAGTGAGTGGTCACTCGCAATGTTTATTCATGCCCAGAGATGTTTTTCCAAGATTATAATACCAGAACATTGTGATGTGAAAATATTTCCCTTTTATTAAAGCTGTGGCATGAACTGCATTAATAAACAAATGAGGCAGAAAATTGTATAATCTTTTGACTGAACTTGAAGTACAGAAAATGATTAATAAATCCACTGTAAAATGTGACACAGGAGTTAGAGTAAGAGCAACAGATATAGCAATTTAAAGGAGTCTTGTAAAATGAAATAGTCATACACTACTTGGAGACCTCACAGCCACCCTTTTCCTGTAGAACTTAGTTCCACTTCACTGAAGTATATTTCAGTTTTGATTCCTATTCCTTTTAACTTCTTCCTGGTCCTGTGTGCTTCTATTCCCATGAAGTGCTAGACATCTTTCTTAGGAGGCAATTATTTATAATCTTTGTCATCAGTTATAATAGTTTCTTCTGATTCTTCTTTTTACTGAAATAATTGATCACAGTTTGTTTCTGTGTGATTCTGCATCACTGAAGAGTACCAAACCTCTAACAAAGGACGAAGACTCATGTAAGAATAAGATATTCCAGGTATAGCCCTCCAGAAATCTAGTGCGTACCTTTTTTGTACACAAAAGATTCTCTGTGTAGAATGGTAGCATATACATAGTAAACATTGGTTTGATTAAATCTGCAGCTCTGGGTATTGATCTGGGAAGAACAGGAAAGAAAAAATAATTCATCATGCAGGCTTTTTATTTAAGGAAAGTGAAGCTTAAATTCAATGAACAATGCTGCTTTCATTGTATTCATGTCCAAAAAAAAATTCCATGTTTTTTGTGAGGCCTAGTACTGTTCCTAACTCGAGCATTTTACAGTCACCTAGTGTCTTCTGGCAGAAGTGCAGATCAATATAAATTGCTGGCCTTTAAAAGCATTGTCTCCAATTTAGCCCTGGAGTCTGGCAGAGACTTAATAAACTGTTTTCTTCAGTTTTGCCTTTATAGTACAAACCCTGGCGTTAATTACAGTTAGATGTATGTAACATGTAGCGGTTGTCAATAGATCCATGAACTTTAGGAAAACTCTTCATGCACCTTAGATTCTAGGTCATGTGAATGTAATACATTAAAATTAAATATGGAGCTCATCTTTTACGAGTATATACCCATAAGAGAAACAGGAATTTCCACCTTAATATTAAATACAGACAAGTCTTTTATACAGAGAGAGCAAAATGGTATTTCACTCTTAAGTGTTTGGCAACACAGTCCTTCTTTAGGTCTTTAGGAATACTGGTGTTCCTCTAAGAAGAAACCATGTTTCTTATACAATGTATTTTAAAGTCTATTACTAATCTTAATAATACCTAACAAAAAAAACATTTTCAGAACATCAATATTGACCTTTCATATTTTTAGGTGTCACTTTAATCCAGAAAGCACCTCAATCTGAGAAATAATCCAGACATGTAAAATCTTTTTCCAGGATTAAATTATGATTCAAAAAGGAATATGAGTTTCCTTTAAAAATCTGAGGTTTTTTTAAACAACAATTCCATGTTTTCTCCTCAGTACCTCAGCTGATTCCAAATCAGATTCTTGTTTTTCTTGGCTGTGAAAAATTCTCCCATGAGACTTTGCAGTGCAATACATTGCAGTTCTCTCTTGAATATATACCTTGGAAGCCCAACTAGATTTTTGGTCATTGCTGTGCCCTTGAAATGGTGACTTTTCTTGTTTACCTCGCTTCTTTCATACAGAAGGCCCATTGATACCAGAGATAACTGCTTAGACTGGTTCAAATTCATCATCATTAGTTCTTGTGACTGCTTTGTTTAAAAGGAGAGGTACTAGAGGTGTGAAAACTGTTAACTATATAAAGAAGGCATGTGTACTTCATGAGCAATCTCAGTCAAAAAGATTTGGGTCATACCAGTTACCCCACTTTGGTCCCAAGATCAACATCTTTTGCTGCCCTCAACCTGCAATGAGGGTT
Source organism: Grantiella picta (assembly GCA_013397955.1). NCBI lineage: Eukaryota > Metazoa > Chordata > Aves > Passeriformes > Meliphagidae > Grantiella > Grantiella picta. Next base: position 304,009 of record VZRM01006430.1, on the reverse strand, counting down.
TCAATTTACCCTGCTTCTCCTGAAATTGTCTTTTCAAAGACTGAGATGTTCCCACAAGTCAAATTTTTTGATCCATGGCATTGTTGGTCTTTTATGATTACCCTCAGATATTTCAGCCTTTCTCAACTGCCTTTGTCTCAAGTTTGAGTTTCTGTTTGGCCATAATTTAAAGCTATTCACCACAAATGGTCTTGGTCTTCTGTCACAGGAGAACTTCACCAGACTACAGCTGCTAGCACAATTCAAGGAATTTGCTGATCCTCCTCCTCAGCTACACCCCTAGAAAGCCTACATCTCAGTGAGCTCAGTGAGTCTGCATCCCTGGCCACATATTTTTTCCTGCTGATGCTGAAAATAACACCATCCATGCCACTTGTCTTGTATCTAACTTGTCAAGTCTGTCATCTTCAAGAATACCAACACAAGTTATAACCAAGAGCGCCAGTGCTAGCTGAAACACCTGGGAGCAATAGCCTTGTGTTGAGCCTCAGTGTTGAAAAATTTCACTAGAGATGAAATTCACCTAGGTTTCTTTTCCATTGTTCTACCCAAACTTTAGCCCTAAGCTTAGTCATGAGTTTTAAGAGGAAGCTATAGTGTTGACATTAATGAACCTGTTTGGTTTCCTGTTTTTAGCATGGGTCCCAGTGTCCTCAGCTTTCCTTAGTCCACACATCACTTCAAGCATCAAACATAATGAGATATGGTCTGTGTATTTTCCCCTAGAAACTGTAATACTAGCCCAAGTCTTGACTGTAAACTCATATTCTTTTTTCCTTATTTTGTTCACTTTGTTTCTCAAAAAGACCTAAACAAAACCAAACCCCACCTCAGTGTATTTTTATATAATTTCTGTATGTTTGAAATTATTAAAACAGGGGATATTTTATTTTCTGTTATAAGTTATTTGATTGTTAACCATTCTTCAAAAATTAAGATTGATCTTGTTTGTTCTATTTATTCTTTGATTTTTTCATTCTCTATTGAGTTTGACGTTTAGAGAGAAAACATCTAGTTTCTCCTGCAGAAATATTTTCACATGCTGCAAAGTGATACCTATTTTCAATTGTAATATAAACTGTCGTGTAAAACACTTGCTGTTGCATAATCGAAGTATTTTCCATTAACTTAGCTATTGCTGTTCAGAAATCTGATCAAAGCAAAAATATGGATAACACTAAACTGATTAAACTTCAGTACAGCTTGGATTTTATGTCCATCTTTTTTAGGTATTGATAACTGTCCATTCAATTTTTCATCCTTAGTGAAGGGGATCTACTTTTTTGTTCTTGATGCATAATAAGCGATGCAATGATACATGTTGTATACCTGGAGGAAACAGCTTCTTTTTCTCTAATACCTTATTGGTCTCTTTTAAAAATTAAATTTATAACTAATTGATGACCAAATGTTCCTTATGTATAAGTCTTACATAGTCTTATGTAAGACTATGTACATAAACGTGAAACCGCAAATACAGAAGATTGTGAAATAAAATCATAGCATTGTTACTAAAAGACAGAGGGCTCTAAAGAATACTCAGTGAAAAAAAAACCCCACATCAATTTACTCAATTTTTTTTGTGTTTGTGCATATTATAGATAGGAAAGGATAAAGTAAACTAAACGAACTTAGAATTTGGAGAAAACGTGTAGTGAAATGTAGCTGAATAAGCTCTAAGTTTTTTGAACTTTGGAAGTTGTAACGTTTAAATTATTTAATTAAGTTTATCTACTTCTGCATAAGAATAGCTTTTTGACAGATTTATAAAGGATTTCTGTAGCAAGTGCTCACTGGCTAAGTAAATCTAGTTGCCTTTCCAAATCGTTAACAGTAGGGAAAAAACATAATAACTTTCTGAGGTAATCAGATTGATTAATCCAAAGTATGGATAGATTTAGTTTTGTGAGAATACATAGTATTTTGGAGAAGTCACTTGGTGACTTATTCATTCTACTGTATAAAAAGTGTCAGAATTTCATACCAAGTAACCAAACAAAAAGAAGTACAGAAAGGGTAATTTATGCTGGGGGAAATATATTCAACATAAAGAAAGTTTCCTGTACATTTAGTTTCATAATTTCATGCTTGAGATGCCAATGCATCATGGATAAGAGAAAATTATGCTGAGTGTAAGTGAAATAGGAAACCATTTGGACATAAGATATAGTTCTGTTTTTTCTTTTTTTTTTTCCTATATAGTGAAGAGCAATTGAAATTAGAAATATGGTTAATGATGCAGAAATAATTTGAATGCCACCAAAGATAATATACAATGAACACTGAGCTTGTCCTCTTTATTTCTGGCTCAATTTAACTAGGAGACATTACAAACTGTATCTTATATTTGAGGTTCCTAAGAAATATGAATAGACATATTATTTAATATGATAAAGGTGGTGAGGTTGAGCTTGATAGTTTCTATCAATGAAATAAACTCCATCATTTTAATATATGGAATTAAGGTGTGGCAGAAGGTTATACATATCTTGATAAAAATTCCTATTCTAATAGTTTTCAGTCAATGACTAGTGGTGCAGTGAGGTCAATAATGTCCATCATTAGAAAGCAAAAGACCAAGTACGTGTAAAATTATTTGAAATCATTACTTTACTCGTTAAATGTCTGTCAGGATTTGCAGGGACTAGTCAGTGGGAAGAATGCAGGCTTAAATTATGGCTGTGATGAAATGTGTTAAGGAATATTTATTCTCGTTGTTTAGCTGTTTATATTAATTTTCAGTTGACATTAGCAATGGCAGGGATATTAGGTCAATGACTACCTCTTTTAAAAATTTAATCTGTTAAATATTGAAAAATATTATTAACAAATATATTGTAAAGTAAGCTTTGGACTCATGCTGACTCATGCAGAATCAAGTGACAATGTGAGAAAAAAACAGGATCTTTCCATACAATGGCACAAAAAGATAACTTGTTTTTTTTTCCAATTCAATAATGAAAAGTGTTGATGAGTATTAAATATTTGGAGAAGAAAATGGGGATTAAGTATCTGGAAAAGGAAAAGGCTTTGGTAGGAAAAGATAAGAAAACTTTGCTCCTTTTGGGATACTTAGGCAATATCATGTTATTAAATTGGGTTTTTTTCTTACGTTTAATTTTGCTATTCTTAAACAGTTGACTTTTTTTTTCAAAGACAGCTTTTTTCTTTTCTATTTTTTTTTTAAGAAGAATAAATATTTGGGTAACACACCTTAGATTGAAAAATTCAAATCTTAATGTTCCCATAAATAAACAGTAAATAATCTAGATTTCTAAGATGGAAAACTGGGCTGTTAAAATGATACAAGACTTAGCTATCATTAAGTGAACTAAAATCAAGAAATATAAGAGAACGAAAAAAAGCATTCTCTAGTTAAAGCCAAGATTAAATCTTGGAAAAATTTTAGACATTCATTTCTAAAACTTATGGACTAGCTTTATCAACAAATTAAAATTAAATATATTCAAGAAAAAAATTATCAATTAATTATACACAACACTTAAGTATATTTATTTTATTTCTTTGATTTGCATGGGGTTTTTTTTCCTGCCTGAAGAACTGATTGCAACTTTTTGGAATAATCATGGTTATTAGGATTGTTAATAATTTTCAAACAATTGATTAGTACATTGCATTTCCGGTTTATATGTAATCATTGCTGAAGTTACGGATTTTTTAATATGATTTTCCTGTATTTGCTCTTCAAACTGACAAGTTAATAATTTTTTTCAACTAGGGTAGCTAACTTTTTTTCATTCCCTAAGTGGATTTATCTCACACTTCTCATATCAAGAAATATGAACATTAATATAATAATTTTTAAAAAATAAATTTTATCAGGTAAGAAGAGCAAACAGAATATGAGAAAATCAAAAGTATTTGGAATAATTAATGCTAAGACTTTTATAACTACAGAAAAGTTTAATGTCAAACAGACATTTAATAACAGCAGAGAAAGGAAGAAAGAAAAAAGGAAAGACTAAGAAAAAAGTCAGAAATTATGTAGAAACAGAAAATTATACATCTTTTGAGTTGTGAACTTTAACAACAAATTTAGTCAATATAACATTTATGAATGGTGAAATTTTATGGAACACGATAATAAAATTAAATATATCCACACTTAAAAAAGGAAGGAAAACAAGTAATAGAAACAAAAAACATCTAGCTGAAAAGGTATAGAATCCACTACATTTAAAGAAAGATCTGGATAAGAGGAAATGGCTGTTGACAGAAACTGTAGTTAAAAGAGAATTGCCAAATATGCCTCCTTATCTCCCCAGTGAATAAATAATGAATCAAAATAGAGGTGAAAAAGCCCATATTCTATAGTACAAACATAGTAGAGAGAAGAAAAATATACTCAGTCTTGCATAGTTAGTAAGCTCAACATGTTTTGTTGTCTCCTTTTCTCTCTGTCCCTACATCTCCTCAATGGAAGCGTTACAGAAGCTTTAGCTAGTATAGCATCACTTTGAAATCCACTACTGCCCCATTTTGCTCTTACACTACAGGCAATTTGGAATATGTAAATGCTGTTCTAGGATTATCGGGTAAAGAAGCAGTTGTCTTCCCCTAAAAAAGATATTATGAATAAATCAAAACTCAGAATGTCTGTAACCGCAAAGGAAGAAGACTAGAGAGGGTTTTGGATATTTGGCCACATCTGTGTGACAACAACTAAACTGGCCGAGACATAAACAAGAATGACAGAATATGATTTCCTCCAGCATTTAATTATTGTCCAAGCCATGGTTTAAAGCACAAAAAACATAAACCAAGCTCATTTTGAAGACCACCTCTTGGTAAAAAAAAAAGTTTAAAAATCTATCCTGCTCACATCATTCCTATCCTTTAAACCACTCATTTTTATACAAGTCATGTTTCTCTTTGCATCATAATGATCAGGCTTTCTTAAATTTTTTAATTTTCTTTCCTTTTTTGTTTTTATTTCCTTCTTTTTTTTCCTTTTCCAATTCAACTAATGATTACATAGTGCTATCTCCACTGGTTATTGGCTTTTTCCAATGAATGGTCTTTTGTTGTTCCTTTCTCTGGGGAAGTCATTATCAAAATCAAATATGAATAATCTTTGTTTTTTCACTTTATTTTCTATAAAATATCAAAGTCATTACTTTGTCCTCCAATATTTATTAACAATCTTATATAGTACTGAACATGCCTCACAGCATGACTGCTATCGCCCATCAACATTTGTCCCTGAAAATTCAGTTGTCTACTTAGACACTTCTCCAATACAAAATATAAATTCCAGCTAAACAGAACTGGCTTCCTATGCCGTTTGCTGCCTAAGGGTATTGCTGACTGCTGTATTGTAGCTATTTGCATTTTATTTCCTTTAGAATGTCTTACACAGAAAGAAGCTCCTACTATGCACATTTTTTACTTGAAAAAATAGCAAAACAAAGAGAGACATTCTATATCCATTGAAAAAATTAATGTTGGAATTAAGTGTGATTTGTGTACTTGAATGTGTCAGATGGCATCTACACCAATTTAATTTCATTTGCATGCACATTTTATTGAGTTTCTTCTTATTTTCATATTTTTTTTAAGGGATCATAGGTAGAATCACTTTTAGCTGTGGCTGGTGAAGACAGCAGCAACAGAAAATTCTGTTTTTCAGCAGTTCTCTTTTGGTAAGTCCCAGAGACTTTGGTGCTTTTCTTCATCATTGTTCATAGGAGTAGTCATGTGTCCCTACTACAGGAGCTGGATGCAAATGACCTCTCACACTTCCATAGTCTCTCTCCAGGCTGCAAGGGCTTGATGAGGACAGGCTTTGGGTACCAAACCCAAAGGACTCCACGTTGCCTATCTAAATCCCACTCTACACTCTTCCTGGCTTGTGCAAGGTAGAGGAAACAAAGATGAGATGATCTGGTTAGCACTGACTTCACTGACATCTAGATTCAACTTTCTCTAATTTGAGATCAACTAAATAAAAGTAAATTAGAATAAGACTATACCAAGCTAAAGTGCTGAGTGAAACATGTGGCTCATATAATGAGGCAATATAAGAGTATATGCTCTGATTTTGTGTGGGTCTCAGACTACACTCAGATTGGTATTCAGACGTCAGATTCTGGCTTAGTTTCATGATGAAACAAAAATAGACAGTAACTCCATAGTTGTAAGAAAATAAAGAATGAAAACTTTTAAATACTTAAAGAAATTACTCCTTCCTATTCAGAAAATAATTATAGATTGTTAGTACACATGAGAAGCAAAATAAGTTTGTTTCTAAGATACAGATTTATAATCGCTAGAAATTGTTTTGCAGCATAGTTGCAACAATACTTAAAAAAAGTGCCCAGTAAGTGTATTTTTCTGCAGGGACAAATTCTAAATAATTCAATCATAGTCACCACGTACGCTATGTACAACACATTGCATGTTGATCGTTCTATTGCACAATCCTTATTTGACTATGTCAAAACAGAAAGATAAACAATGGGTTGGAGAAGAGTGGGACTTGTTACAATGATATTGTATCCAAGAAGAAGAGCAATACCCTTTTAAGATAAAGTGGTTACATTCACCAGTCTGAAGAAGTTTAGCAGATAAGTAGCATGCAGTGTGTAACCTGATATAGTTAATTACACTTTCTAAATGTTGAAAACAAAGATACACAAAGGTACACCCGCTTACTAGATTAGCTTATTCTTTTAGATGGTTTTTAGCTAGTTCTTTTAAATGGTTTTATGGTACAAGTGGTTCTTTTTTGACGTAAGTTGAATTCCAGAAATTATTTTAATACTGTAACAAAAAGACATGTAAGTGTCTCAGATTGTATAATTTAGTGTCCCAGTGTATACAAATTTGCAACGGATTTTCTCAGCAAATTAATGAGAGCAAAACAGTGAATGTGAAGGAGGGATCCTGTCAGCTTTTTGTTGCCACTCAGACGTTTACATGTGGGTATATAACACCATTTTTCTCCAGCACATGAGGGCTAGAGAATCCCTACCACAATAAGAAGGTCCCAGTACGAAACAAGACCGTTTCAAAATTCCCTGGAAAAGAGCTATCTTCTTCTTTACTGCTTAAATAGATCCTGGAAGATATCTATTTAGTATTATAAGTGAGACTCTTGGATAGTCCAACGATAAGCAATTACTCTGAAAGGAAAGACAGAGCAAGAGAACATTAATGGTACCTTTAAACTGGAGTATTAATGCCATGCTAACATTTTGTGCAAGAGTGTATTGTCCCTAAAATAATTTTCGATGTAAACCAAATTAATATTTTGAAAGACTGGCAGATTAGTTTTATGTCCCAGTAGGAAGGTTTATTTTGAAAAAGATAATAAAAATAATTCTATTATAATATGAATTACTTATTTACTTGGTATGAAATGCAAATACTCTATGAAATGCAAATAGCTGGGCTCTCTCTTGATCACAAGACAGTTCAGAGAAACTAACCCAGCAGACAGGCAACATGTAAATACAGAAACTTTAAGTTTTATACTAACACTTTCTGAAAAGTCTTGAAAAGGTGATCTTGTTCTGTGCTTTGTAACAGTGAACTAAGAAAGAGAGTGCAGTAATTATTCCATGTAATTTATCTTATTTTTGTGTAAGGAAAGCTTCCTCAGTTTAGCATAGAAGGATATGCTGGTGTTTTTTTAAATACAGGGAATTTTTTTTTATTTAATTTTGGTGGGTATTATGTTTGGTGTAAAGAAATGTTCCATACAACTATATGAATAATAAAATAATATTTGTAATGGCATTTGAAAACTAGCATTAAATATCGTTGCAGATATTTAATAATTCTGTCCCACTGCATGTATCTCTCCATACATTTATTCTTCTGTGATTTAATGTTCACTTATCCACCAGAAATCAAAGACATGTTAGCCAGGGTTGAAGTGGAAAAAAAAAGAAATCTGGGAAATTACTGAAATCCTGTGAAATTGTGCCTATAGATAGAAAAATATATAAATATTACTTATTTTGAAAGCAGTTTTTAAAAGAAGATTGGAATGGTATAGAAAAGATACTAAGGAAGACAAAAGAAACAAAAAAACCCTTGCTATTGTCTTGCAGATTTAATGAGGCAAAATATATCACGTAAATTGAGGAAGTGCATGTCAAAAACAAATGAGCCTGATCTCTTAATTTTCAGCCTGAAATATTTGTATTTTAAAAATGTGACATTTTCTGTATTATGTTTCCTAGCAGGCTTGCACTGAAATGATCTGTAATCACCTCTAAAAAAAACCCAAAACCCCCATATTTTAACTTTGGAGAGGGGAAAAGAAACACCAGAATATTTCAGAGAAATAAGTAATGACCCTCTGATTAATTCTATGAAACAACTATTGTGAAGGTCTGTAAGTAGGGTCAAGCTCTTTCAACTTTCTTGAAAACTGTCCTCTCTACCATGTAGCTGTTTTAGACTTTATATCAATTAGGTTCGCCTACCATGTGCAAGGTCATTTGAATAATGACATTGCATATGAAGAAGTGAATAACTGATTTTATCCTCAGGCTATTAATGCAGCTTTTGCTTTTGATATTGAAACTGATACAGAATATGCTAGAAGGATGATATCCTAAACGCAGCACAACCGAATATGCAGCTTTGAAGTGGTAAAATTAAAAAATGTCTTTACTGTGTGGCATTATGGTTTATGTTGCAATAGACCTGTGAGGTATAAAATTATTTTTTCCATATGAGTTGGAAATTACAGTCTCACATGGGTGCATCTAGAGTGAAGGCTTTTATCCTACTCTGTTTCTAGTGAGACAACACCTCAAAGTGCCTGCCAAAAAAAGGATTCTACAATGTGTCACTAGCAGATGATTATGGTTTCTTATGATGTAGTTATGTGCCCTGCAATACAGATTTGGGGTTTTCAGTGAATAGCTCTGTGATAACCTTAAGAGACAGCCAGTTTCCATAAAATAAAGTTAATCAGACTACTAGAGCAAATATTTTTTATTACTCAGGTATTTCCCTTTC
>VZRM01006430.1:276984-294997 GCA_013397955.1 Grantiella picta | reverse complement strand
TTCTTTTGGTTCGTTTTTTTGTTTTTTCCCCTACCTCTCAAGAGGTGGGAGAAAGAGTGAGCAGTGGAAAACTGGAACAAACTAATACTCAGGTAGCACTGATAGACAAAGCTGTGTCTCTAAAGTTCATTAAATGGTGGTGATGTTTTGCCACCTTGTATTTTCAGAAGGAAATTACTTCATGTTTGCCACTCACATTTATTTACAACAGTCTTAGAATGAAGAATTGCTTCTTCTCTCTCTGTTCATGCAATCACTCTTTCTTCATTAGCCTTTTTCCACAGTCTTAATACATAGGAGGAAGAATTTTTTTAAACATTTTTGTTCACTAGTGTTCTGGTTCCTTCTGCATTCAAATTTCACCAGCTTCTCTTTTGTCACCTGCATGTAAATTAACCCACAGCAGCAACAGTCACAAGAGAGCAGGGCCAGAGAGAGCTGACTCCAACCTGTCAAGGCCAGTCTGGTTCTCTGAGAAGGACTTGCCTTTCCCTTGCCATGGCCATGGTGCCACAGGGCATAGGGAAGAGAAGTAGAGGAGGGAAAATTAGGACTTAATAATTCATTAGGATCCATAGCTCAGTACTTGTTGTAGAAAAAGAGACATCTCCAGAGGATGACTCAACTCAATATGTATTTCCTCCAGAGATAGTCCTGTCTGATCAGTAGATATGATGTTTAAGCTGCATATAATTAAAATTTTTTATGATCCTGACAAAAGTGGTTTCAGCAAGCAAGACCTCTCCAAAGTACTCCTCAGACTTCTGTCATGGACAAGGGACTCAGGACTCAAAGAATAAAATATACCTTCCCTGGAGACATGTCATGGTAACACTTGAATCACACTTTTTACTAGATAGTTGGTTTGTGGTTTTGGTTAATTCTATACTTATCACAGTATCATAAAATCCATGTTTTCTTCTTGGATCTGTGAAGATGGCTTCAGGAGTGAGGAAAGGGATACCAGAATATCTGAAACACTAAAATAAAACTGTGTCAGAAGAAAGAATGTTTAAACCTGAAGAAATCTCAACCACCTCCTCGAGTCCATGTCCAGAGCTGGAAGAGCTGGAAGAGCTTTGCAGCTCCTAGATCTGAAGTGATCTGGGCCACAAGCAGAGCAGGGGTCAGACTGAAACCTGGGCAAGTTCAGGACCTCAACATGTTTGTAAGGCCAGGGGCAAGACAGACAGGGAAGCAAATCTATTTCACCTAAATTATAGTGGATTCTGAGGGGAAATGCAAGAGAATAAGCAACGTAGATTTTATATCATCTGTTTCCAGTTATTTTTGCTTATGATTTTGTTTATCAAAGTGTAGCTTCTTTAGCTTAGAGATAAAAAAGCAGACTTGCACACAATACAAACACTGTATAGGAAAAAGACCTCAGAATAATTAATGTAATCATAAAATGGTAATGCAAGAATTCAGTTTGCAGAGAGTCAATCTGACTATCATGTGGTTATCTATTTCCCTTCCAAGCAAAGAAATAATTGAAAACCAGAAAAAATAATTGCACTTGACAGTCAGCATAAGTGTCTTTATCTCTGTGCAGCAAGGGATCCAAAACGTTATGGAAACTAGAATCTCTTGTCTTTTCCAAAATTGGCAGCCTGTACATTTTTTGACAGAATTTGGGGCAAACTGTCTCAGGAAGCTGTCTGGAAAGGAAGTTTGCTCATGTCTTGAGAGAACATAGAAGAGGTATTTGTGGACTTGTCTTCTGTGAAGCTACAAATAAGGAATGTTCCAACATCCATGCTTCATGGCCTTGAAAAACTTTGAGGATAAGAAACTACAATGGGATTAGCTACAGTATGAATGCTGCAGGTATTAGAGGAGAAGGGGAATGATACATAGTCTGGGTTCTGAACAAAAATGTTTGTCCAGGACTGCTCGAGGTCTGCTTTTAGCCATTTAAAAAGTCTTCAGGCACTTGAAATTCAGGGATCTAAGATCTTGTCCTGTTTTGCATTTAGCTATTTTTAAAAAAATCTTTATAATAATGTAGCAGACCCAGCCTACACTGAGTTTACAAAATTATCCTAGCATTATGATATACATATTATTTTCCACCACTGTTTTCAAAAGAATTGGACCATGAAACTATGGTGATAAAAAATAATAGTTGAACTAAAGAAACAACGGCAACATCAAATGGAGCATCTAAGTCATTTTGTCAGTTCTCATTTGACCTTTTTTCACAGTTGGATTTTTAATAGACTGAGAGACAGTACTAAAGTAATGTGCTGTGCTTTCAGCCGAAGAGCATAGATTTCATGACCCTGAATAGTTCAGATATGTATCCAGCACTCAGATATAAATCTCTGTTCTCCCTTCATCCTTTTACCTTGATTTTTTTTATCATTGCCATGCAACTTTACTTTTTTTTTTCCTCACCAATCAAAAAAAAATTTTTTTTAAACATAAGTTCACTTCATTTTTATGAGGGTCTACTACCTCACAGGCAGAAATGTAGAATATTGAATATGAAGAATTTATTTTAATTCTGCAAGTTTTTGCATGCATGCATGTACGAATAGGTCTATTAGAATGAATTAGATTGTTAATTCCCCTAAAATTTAACATTTATTTAAAAAGTAGGATCTTTCTTGCACTAATAACACAGTAAAGAGCACATTGCACGTGAAGGTGCATGGGAGTTAAAAACTGTGATACATCGGCATAATGCCCCAGGAATACTTACCTCTTCCTATGAAGATGATACTGTGTGAATAGTTGTGTGACATTCCTCCCTCTCTTTGGGGATCGTACACAGATGATTTGTACAGAAGCATTAAAAAGCCTTAGAAATTTGGTGTTTGGTATAAAAATACAATTTGGGAGGTCCTAGAGTCATCACAGAACAAGACAGAAAGGTCCCCCAAACAACTACTTCTGAATAGTAGAATAGCCTGAAGGAGGGCAAGGATAATGCATGTTTTACTCTTTTCAGATAAGCAAAATATAAAACATCATGTGTAAAGAAAAAGAAATTACTATTATTTTCCTTCTTCCGCTTCATATCTGGATTGCATATCTTTTATGTAAAAAATAAAATGCATACTAATTCTTGTAAAAATAATTTAGATAGAGAGATATACAATTTCACAAGCCAAAGGAGTCTGAGGCTAACACATATATCTTCTCTTCCCTTGAGAAGCCATATGCAGCTAGATCAATACACAACAGTTTAAGACCAGACCTGTTCCTGATGTTTGTTTGGGGGTTCTTGTATTATTTTTTCTTTTTGTTATTGTCTAAAATCCACTGCTTACCCCCTTAAACATTTGCATTTTTTTTTCTTAAGAGAAAACCTAATGTAAATTTTTTGATTGTACTTGCAGACATCTGCTTTACTCCATAGCTATTCAACCGACAGGAGACCTGTAATATTTTAAGTTCATCTCAATATCTTTCTTAAAAACATGTTCGTTTTTTGGTTTTGCTTTGTTTTTTTTTATGGGTTGGGTTTTTACTTACTGTAAGACTTTCAAATTATAACTTGATTGACTTGTCAGTGCACATGAAGGTTTCCAGCAGGCCAGTTTCAGCACTCTGAGACTGATCCAATTTAAATACTTTTATACACAGGCTCTTTTTCAGTAGAATTCAGGGTGCAGATTTTGGCCCATTTGTGTCTTATTTCAAATCTGAAGGAAGTATGAAGTTAGTGCAAGGAAATGAGAAGCAATTTTGTCTCTCTGAGTTAGGTCATAGCTTCATTCAAACAGGAAGGCCTTATGACATTGGGTAAACCCAGATAAAGTGTCTCATGGAAACAGAAGAATGGTTGGAAATGTACAATTGACAATTGATACTTGGAATTGTGTTCCTCCTGTTTTGTCAAGGAATAAACATGCTTGTCTCTATAGACCACTAGTACAACTCCATTGTGAACAGCGCAGAATGAATCATGGAGACTTAAAACTTGGACTAAAAGATTATTATCTGTAAAATAATGAAGGACAGATGCTGGGAAAATAAAAATCAATACCAGTGTCAGACCCAGAAATACTATTCCTTTTAGGACACATACAGAATAGAAACTGGGGGACATCTTTCATCTTTAAATGCAGCTCAGAATAGATACCAGGCTTTTGCAGCATTGCCTCAGGATGATGGTGCAGAGATCTTGATTGTTATCAATTTTTTTTATTATCACTAAGAAATATTTTCTGTTAGATCTTCCTTGGAGCAAGAGATTTCATATATTTCTGAATTCCCGTATTTCAAATCTGTGTATGCTACCATCTGAACTAAGTTTTAACATAAACTTTATAATTAACTAATTAAAGTATGGATAGAAGAAATTGACCCTTTGGCTTACTGGGACTGGAAATAGCACTGGAGCTGGAGCCATGCCTACATTAGTCCTACAGGGATATGCAACACGGACATTGTGTTCCACATATTCTCCCCAAGACAAAAAAAAGGTGGGAAAGAAAATGTTGAAACTGTCTATTCTGTTTCTGGGTCAGAAACTGAGGAGTAAAGTCCATTTTTTCTTGTACCGTATTTTTTTGGGGTGTGGTTTTGTTTTTGTTTTGGGATGTTTTTGGTTTTTGTTTGTTTGTTTGTTTTTGGGGGGTTTTGGGATGGTTTTCTTTTGTGTCCTTGTCTTTTCTAACCCTAGGTTATGGAGGAAGACAGAAAATCACAACTGAGCATGAATTCCTTACAGTTCAGATGCTATCTCATGTTCAATTAAAATGTTGTAGTAAATTCAAAGCAATTCAAGATGTATTTAAAAATTCATGGGATTTTGACCCCTTGCTTATGTAGCACCGTTTGTGAATAACAAATGTGATTTTTATGGAGTACTACATCAGTAGGAAGAGTTTCTCTCAAAGTTTACAAAACAGCCAGATTTTCCCTGTTACAGAATGCATTTTCTCTCTAATTGGGGAATAATGGACAATCTTTCATAAACAGTAATTATTTCCCCTTGAGCAATCAGAGCAAATGCACACAGATTACTACATGCAAAACACAGACTATTCAAAGCAGTTAAGTATACATTACTCTGACTTCCAGCTGGCCATGAATTCTTTGTAATTATCAAAAAACCCAAGGTTCTTTTTTGTAGTCTCTGATTTGGCTTCCAGCTTCCATAAATGCTTTGCAAAATTTAGAAACTGCAACATAACAAAATCTTAAATATGTAACATTTTTGGGCCTACAGAAATACAATTTTTATACAGTTTACACAGTTTAAAATTTCCATAAATATTCAACTCAACTTTTTTCTGCATGCTGCTTCAAGCCATTTTTTGTTATGCCTGGAACACACCACATATGCTCCTACAACAATGATATCTACTAAAACCATTGTACTAACTATCACGCAGCTGTTAGTCACAGATACATGAATTTTGTGATGGGGCTGCAATTCATCTAGATCTTTCCTCTGGATATGCCTGCTCCCCTGTCTTAAGTAAGCACATAAGGTGAAAGGGCTTCTAATATTGTTATTTATAGGAAAAGTAAATGAAAAAATCCTTGTTTCACAGAGATAGAAACACCCTAAGGACTTTTGAAGGATCTTTTAACACAGTAAATTAGACATAGTCAAGACAGACTGTAGTATGAAGGACATGCTAAAAATTCCACTGGACCATTGCAAAAGGACACCTCTCCTGTTTTTCTTAAACTAGCAACTTTTAGGATCTCTGGAGCAGGGGGCCCATAATCTTTAATAGCATGTGTACATAATTTAAAGCATTATTTCTGCTATGCCTCTGGAAAACTGAATGACACTTTTCCAACTGGGCTATTCATATGTTCTCAGAGTTTGCTGTCTTTCTCATTCTAGAAGTTTCTATGTGATTGTGACCAGACAGAAGAAGACAGCCTTCCTCCCAAAGACGTGGTGAATTCTTTAATAGAACATGCCATGGAAACAGTGGACAAATGAATAACAAAGATGTACCATTCTTCACAAATCAAAAAATAAAATTCATACAGCATGATTTTCTTAAAGAGGTCTCCTGAAAACCTATGTATTGATCAAGCCCATTTATTTTTTCCACTAAATAACCATATAAGTGGAAAAAGTCAACCTCAGAAAGCATTTCATCATTAGTGTCTCTCACTATTTTTGTTACATAGCATATTCTAAAAATAAAAATATGCCTAATATGAGCATAAAATACTTTCCTCTTTTTTTAGGAATTTTGGAGTTCAGCTGATGTATTTGCTGAGTTTAGCAAACTTTCCTTAATTAAATTAATACATTTCCCTTAGCACACTTCTGTTCCTACCTTCTGGATTGCTAGGAAATTACTATAAATACAAACCTAATCATACTTCTAGTAAGTGAGTGAAATTTATAACTCATTTTCTGAAAGTCCAACCCACACCAGACTGTAAAAAGTCCCTCTACAGCTTTCTTGCTGGCCCCCTTTAGGTAGTACAAGGTGCTATAAGGTCTCCCCTGAGCCTTCTCCAGTCTGAGCAACCCCAAGCTTTTGTCTTATTACTTTGACAAAATTAACTTGATAACGGTTTTATATGAATGAGGATTGAAGACCTCAAACCTAATGCATTATAATTTTAACAATCTATTAAATGTTTTCAAAATCTCCGAGATGAAACTAAATAAGCTCTACTCATAAAGGAAAACCTAGCTTTTTCTACTGGAAGGGTGGCGAAATGGGTTTTTTAAAGGTAGATCATTAAAGGGCATACATGCCTAGGATTTTTTATCTTTTTTAAAATTCTGCCAGGATATGCTGTATTTTAATAATGCATAAATGAGTCTTTCTATACAATCCAAAAAAGGCAACTTCTTGACACTTTCGTTTTACCCTAAATTACCAGAACTGAAGATACTAAAATGTCTAATAAAAATTCAGCATCTACTTTCTCTGTCATATTCCTTACATGCTAATTTGAAGGTCATGGTAGGTGGATAAAAGTTTTAATATTTCTAGCTGAAGAAAGTTCTGTTATGCATTAGGCAGTCAGCTGAGCCTTATTAGAAACAGTGCTAGAAAAATTTCAGAGAGGCTTTGGACCTGAATAATGTTAAGATAGTAAGGAACAGACTCTTTTAAAGACACAGTTATAATTCTTAGGTAAGTGCTGGTTCACAGGAGATGATTCAAATTTTATAATATGTTCTGTCCTTTAGGAATGCATACATCTTGTGGACACATTTAATTGTACTAATGTGAATACAGTGTTTCCTTCTCTGCCATTTATTTCACCAGCTGAGTGTTGATTTCAAATTTGGCATAATGGTGACATTTTTTTATCCTCATCGCCCTTGACTTTGAAAGAAAACTAACTTTTGGGACTAGTAAAAGTTCAAATCCAGGCCTGGAATTCTACTTTCTGTGCACTGCATTGTATTTTATGCTGCTGATTTTGTTTCCTTTCTTCACCACCCCAGCCACTTAAGAAACAATACTACTTTAAATGTTTGGAACACTAATCTGAGTTTTTATGGATATGTTGCTAACCACTACTCTTGTCAGAGAAGTTAAGTGTTTGACCAAAATAATGACAAAAAGGAAATCAGAATGCATGCAAAAGCCAAAGAATTTTTGTCATTTTGGCTGTGTCCTTCTCAACAGTCAGTGCACCACTGCTTCACAGACATTTCATGACTATGTTGCGTGACCCATGAAATTGCTTTTCTACTTAAGCATATGTTAGCAAACATTGATTTATCGTGTCTTCCCTACACTAAATGGGTCAGTGGTAATGTACTATGGATTAAATCCTGGGGTGTGGAGGCGGTGGGGGCAAGTGGTGATGGTGTCTAGTTTTTTCTTTTTTTTAAAAAAATACAATATTTAAATTAATTCAAGATTTTTCTGTTTATATTAAGGTATGGCATAATTTCAGTATAAATTGTATGATAATTTTTCATATTAACTATAAATCATGGTAGATTTTTAATGGCGTATATGATGATAAAAATATCCTATATATCTAATAAAAATGGCATTAATTTAAAAACTAATTATAGAAATATGGGTTTTAGGTTCATACAATGTAAGTCAAACTTGCTTACAAAGTTATTTCCTTTATATCATATAAACAATCTTTGAATTCTATAAGTTGTACGTTATTCATAGTCTAGGTCAATGAGCTGGGATTGTTAGTATCCTCTTGAACTTAAGAAAGAAGGAAAGGTATAATATTCTTATAACTGAGTCCAGATTTTCATTGACTATAACAAGGTCTTGGGCATCTAATTGCCAATACTGACACCAAAATGCAAGTGTACTAAAATTGAGCTAAATTGCATTTCAAAGTCTAATGTTGAATCCCACCATAACTATATTTTTTGATGGTCACTAGTGAAATTAATTACAGCTTTATTTCCAATCCCATATGCTGTTGCATTGGATTTTGATAAACAGAATTAATTTGCTTCATAGTAGCTTACATGGTGGAAGGCTTTGGATTTGCGATGAAAACAGTGAAAATACCACACCTATGTTACAGTTTTTGCTGAGCAGTTCTTTTACAGAATCGAGGACTATTCTGTTTCTCTCTGCAACCTCTCAGCAAGGAGGGTATGCACACATACCTGGAAGATAACACAACTGGGACAGCTGACTCCAGCAAGCCAAAGGATATAACACGAAATACGGCATGATGCTCAACACATAAAGCTGGGGGAAGAAGAAAGATGTGGGATGTTCAGAGTGATACCATTTGTCTCCCCTTGTCACTGTCATACCTGATAGAACTCTTCTCTCCTGGACGCGTCTGAACCCCTGCCTGCCAATGGGAAGTGGTGACTGAATTCCTTATTTTGCTTTGCTGGTCTCTGCTGCTCTTGCTTTCTCTTTTGGATGGTTTTTATATCAACCCTTGAGTTTTCTAACTTTTATTAGTCCAATTCTCTCTCACATTCCACCTAGGGAGAGAGAGTGAGAAGTTGTGTGGTGCTTAGTTACCACCTGAGGTTAACTCACAGCAATTATTGTAATACAGTCAATTTGTTTAGGTAGTCAGAGCTCTAACAGGGTATCATTATCTCAAAACAAGCTTACTCATGACAGGTTACGCTACCTAATGAAGGTTCTATTTTGAGGGAAAGCGAGGAACATGTTGTATTTGCAGTTAGGGTTACAATGGGTTTACAATTTTTGTAGGCAGAGTCTACAGTTTGTTTAAAACATGGTGAAACTGCCACCTCTTCTATAAAAATGATTGTCGTAGGGTAATTTTTATTTGCTTCTTGCTCTTATATTCATACCTTTTCGAATGTAAGACAGGAAAGGATGTTTTTTTCTGGTTCAGTTTTGTATTTTTTTTTCAAAAATTTAAACTAATTAATTATGATGCCTCTTTCTGCATCTTATTTGTAGAATCATAACTTGCAATTCAGTTACTGTTACTATTCTTTTTACATATATACAAAAACCTTACCTTTCTAAAGGCAAACAATAAAGACCCAGAAAATTTCTGTAAACTTCCCAACATGTTAAAACTAAAAACAAGCAAAAGAGAATGTAATTTATTTCTGTCAGAACAGGGTAATTCAAAGCATCTTTGATAGAAATTCTACTTCACTATGTTTTAGCATTTTGATTTCGAAGAGTGGGATTTATTTGCCTAAATATATCTCAATAATTGCAGGACAACATAGGCCATGGAGAAAAACAGATACTTCCAGAGAATAAGAATGTAATTTAGATTCATCTTGTGTAAATAGTTCTCTAGAAGTGCTAAACCTTTTTATGTTTTTAGAGAGACAAGAGCGACAAGTTCAGATGGACATACAGTTTATTACTGAGGTGTCTATAGATAGCCAAAATGTGCCAGTTGAGACTGCCTCAATCAGCCAAAAAGATAATTTAAAAATGACTAATATGACAAAGGAGTTAGGTATCTTTATGGACCAGTGGTCATTCCCTGGCATCTCAGTTGACACTGCACACCTGTGATTTAGGAAGATGACTTTCACCTCGAGTGTGATTCAGCTCTGGATTCCAAAGGCTTGGTAGGGGTGTCTACACACAAGCACAAATGAACATCACCAAAAAACAAATGGAGACTATTGAGTACAGCAAATAAAGAATGAAAAACCTGCACATACATTAGCATTTATTGGTATCCAAGGTGCATTCAGGTGGTTTATTTCATCTTGTCATATAACTGATAAATATGTCCATGAGAATTAGAGAGATTAGAGAGAATTAGAGATCAGTGTGGTGGAAGTGTTTAAACAATATAAATCAGGGCATTTTTAAACTTTAAAAAAATCTTACTAGTCTGGCATTTATTAACTTCATGTTAGTAGTTCTAACTCATTATAAGTGATGATCATTGTTTATTGAAAGCTGTGAGCCCTTTGAATTTATATACTCCATAGACCATGAGTACACACCACCATGGAGCTGATGGCTGTAAATTGGCACAGATGGATATCATCCTTGAGGATTCTACTTGCTCAAGTTGAAGTAGCCAAGCTTGAAAGGTGTTCCACATGAGAAACTGAATCATAGAAAGGCTTGGGTACAAGGGACCTTAAAAATCATCTTGTTCCTACCCTCTGTTATGGGCAGCGATATCACGGTCAGGGATGTCATCCACTAGATCGGATTGCACAGGGCCCCATCCAATCTGACCTTGGACTTCCAGGGATGGGGCATCCACAGTTTCTCTGGGTAACCTGTTCCAGGGCATCGCTACCCACTGAGTCAACAATTTCTTCCTCGGATCTGATCTAAATCCTCTTTTAGGTTTAAACCTTTCCCCCTCATCACTATCTGCACACGTAAAAAGTTACTTCCCCTCTTTCATGTAAGCCCCTTCAAGTAGTGAAAGGCCCCAATGAGTTCACTCTGGAGCCTCATCTTCTCCAGGATAACTTATTTATCAGGGCATAAATTTGCTTTATCTTACTTTAATGACCCATGTATTTGTAGAAACCCCTTACTGTTCTTTACACTTGCCAAATTGATCTCCAGCTCTGCCTTAGCATTTCTTATTCTATGTCTACACAGAATTTCTGTTCTTCTCAGGATATACAACCATGGTCACACTGCCTGTGCAGTTCCTTCCTACACTCTATTTTGACCAGAAGGAGGTGGCAGTTTCATCATACCTTAAAAAAAGGGCAGACTCTGCCTACAAAAATTGTAAACTCATTGTAACCCTAACTGTACACACATGTTCCTTGTAATCCCTCAAAATAGAAACTTCATTCGGTAGCATAACCTGTCATGAGTAAGCTTGTTTTGAGATAATGATACCCTGTTAGAGCTTTGAGTTAACTCCAGCTGGCAATCAAGCACCACACAGCTGTTAACTCACTCTCCCCAAGTGGAATGGGGGAGAGAATTGGAAGAGTAAAAGTGAGAAAACTCATGGGTTGAGATTAAGACAGTTTGAGAGGCAAAGAAAAAGCAGCAGAGACAAGCAAAGCAAAATAAGGAATTAATTCGCCATTTCCCAATAGCAGGCAAGTGTTCAGCCATCTTCCAGGGACCAGAGCTCGGTCACATTAACAATTACTTGGGAAGACAAATTACATCCCTCTGAAGTCCCCCCTCTTTAGTTCCCCCAGCTATATGTTCAGCATGATAACATATTGTAGGGATATCCCTTTGGTCGGTTTGGGCCCTGGCTGTGTCCCTCCTCAACTTCTAGTTCATCCCCTGCCTACTCACTGGTGGGGTGAGGTGAAGAGTAGAAAAGACCTTAGCTCTGCGTAGGCACTGCTCAGTAAGATCCCTGTGTTATCAGCCCTGTTTTCAGTACAAATCCCAACTGTAGCCTTAAAGTAGTCACTGTGAAGAAAGGTAACTATCCCAGCCCAAACTGGCACACACAGCCATGCTTGTCTCTGGCCTCCCTAGCCTGATTGACTGCACATGAGGATTGAGAGCACTGTCACTCTCAGAAAAAATGTCTTAGAAGAGCTGTCAGCTCTCTACTGATTCCATCTTTAAGTTGTTACTCTACTATAAACATATTATTTGCTTAATCTTACATGTATTTATACACTTATAATACCTTTCACAAGATGTACATCTTCTAAGTACTGGTTGCAGCCTATAAGCAGCAGCATGTGACCTTTTTTTCTTTTCCAGGAAGATCATAGATGAGTCATGATTATTTGTGCAGTTACAAAGCTCCAACATTTGGTTTTGAAAAATTTTGAAATTGTAATGGGTGTGTGTATTAACAGCATTTTGCAAGGAGAAAAAGTAGCTGAAAACTGAAAAAAACAAACATTGAGACTTCTTAAGAGTCTTTTCTAGTAAGAAGATTTTCAGAGAGGACTTCCACAGTCATGAAAGCCCTATGAAAACATATCCAAATTTAGCTGTGCTTGTATTTAGTGCTACTAAAATTGCCTGGTTTGGTCTTTCATATTCTATCTCTTCAAGTATGCAGGAGGTAGAATTGGAAAGATGGCAGTAATTCTAGCAGTTTCTGCTTTTATAAGCATTCATTTCTAAAAGACACTGACCATGGCTGATGTCAGCCACTGTTCATGCAATGATTATATTTTGAAAATCCTCCTGGACTGAGGTTGGTTGTGGTGACAGTATGAAAAGGATTCCTCTCAAAAATAAGAAGACTGCATGCAGGTGTCTCTAGCAGATAGTCCAAAGCTTTCAAGCATGAATAAGCCTTTTGAACTCATGGCCCGAGTGGAAATTGCATCGAGTGTTATGTTACACTTGTGTAAATCTCCTTAGAGTCAAAGACAGAGGATTCTGCCTACCTGCTTTTCTTTGACTTTTCTGTATTACAATAGTGCCCATGGCTATGAAAATGGACTTTTTACCAAACATATTAATTAGCAGTCAGGTTACAAGTCCAAGAAGAATAGAGATTAATGGTTTGAATGCTTTTACTGGTTTTTTTTTTTAATCAATAATTTTATATAGCAAATCCCTTTAAAATTTTAAAAAAAGTTACTTACCTGAGGGGCAATAATGGACTTAAGATGTCCAATTTTCTTAAAAAGAAAAAGCATACTAAATAAATTTAAAAGAAAAGAAAATCAAAACTCTTTTAAACCAAATCTAGTATTTATTTGACATAATGAAAAATGGAGTCAGCTGCTATGAAATGGAATTAAGCATCTCAAAGTTGGGCAAGTAATATAAACTCATTATATAAGCTTTCTTAATAGGCAGTTAAATGCATCAGGCATTTATAAGAAATGGTTGATTCTGAATTGTAAAATAAGTTGAAGGGAAATATGGTGAATCACCTCTGACAATAATTGTCCTTTTACTCTTAGGAGATCCTAAATATTAATTTGTATCAAATGTTAGATAGTTTACATCGGGTGAGATATGTTCTGAATTTTGAACCCAAATCCACAAAAACATAACAGCAAAACAAGATTTAAATGTTGGAATATCCAGATACTCTTTGATCTTTGATGCTGCTATACCAGCACCTTCTTTAGCAACACTTTAATATCTCGTATCTAAATATAACAGTATTTGCTGCTGTCTCCCTAAATACCATTGTCAAAGTGTTCTTGCAAAATGGTTTGAAGTTTCCAAGAACTGCCTATGCCTAACAATCATATTTGCTCCATGCCTTCCCACTTCAGGGACAGTGGCCACTTTTGACTCACTGCCAAGAGGTGTGTGCTGCTTGTAAAGATTACTGGGTGTAATGCTAATGTTATGGTATGAACAAGCTTTGAGCCAGCTTTCAGGTTGCCTGGAAATAAATCTGAAAGATAAACTGAAGTGTATTCATATGCAAACTTTAATAGTTTGTTGGTTTAGACACAGAGGTCTCAGTCACCTTGCAACCTTCTTTTCATGAGCATGTTTAGGAAAACGCATCTTGAAATTTAGAGCCTTCTCAGACTATTACTAAATATAAAAGAATCAAGTTAATGGATGAATTATAAATAATTAAGAATATAAGGCCAATCCAGTATGAAAAACCATTAAAAAAATTAGAATGTCAAATTATCTTTTTTCGGAATGTTACACATAATGTAATTCCTGCACAAATGCTATCACACAGAAAAGAAAAACAAGAATTCAAAAAAAGTGTTATTTAGGAGGAAAATTTTTCATAGAATATTTAAAGTGAAAGAAAAAGTAAATCTTAGTGAAAATATCCATCTATAAAACAAATTTTTATATAAAAGAAAATAAATATCTACTATAACTAAATGGCAGAATTATTCCTGGTAGATTAAAATATATATATGGAGAAATCTACTCATATTTATGACGATTTTCTCTTTTAAAAATTTTCTTATACCTTATTAATTGTAGACATAACTTTTACTACTACAGAGATCCTGCAAAGAAGTTTACATATGCTTTAAGTGATGCTTAATTTTTTTAATCTGAAATTACCTAACATGAACATACCTGAATAAGACTACAGTTGTTATTTAACATTCAGATCTCTTCTTTAGCCTTAGCCTCATAACACACTGTTTTAGGATACCTAAGTCAGGATCTTACCATGAGACCTCTGACTTATGAACCAGTTGGCACTCAAATTTTAATTCAGCAGACCTGGCTTATTGAAATGTGCAATATTTTGCCAGCAAGAATTATCCAATGGAACACCTTAAAAATGTACTGAAGAATGTATTCAAATCAAGAGTAAACATTTCATTATAATTTCCATTGTGAATTATAGGATTGATGAAGTAAAACTGAAACTCTCTGGCCAGGCTTGATGGAAGGCATATACGTGTTAGAGTGGCTCTTCTTAAATTTAATATAAATAAATCAGTAGGTTTCAGAGAGCAATCCTAACTCCACCTAAACTGTTTGTTATCCCTAAGAAAATTCCACATTTCCCCACCATCCTGAAAATTTTCACAGATTGATTATGTAAAATTTTGCAAGTATTATTTTTCATCGTATAATAAGATATTTAAAATATCTGGTGAAATGCTAAGTTATATCCAATTTGCAAACAAGAAAATAAATTTTTAAATTTTTTTCAGCATTCCATGCATTATTCAGTTATGTCATTATCAGAAAACTGAAAATTTTTCTGTGGTCTCATTTACTAGCATTTTAAAAGTTACTAAAACATTAATTTTTTCTTTTTTTTTTTTTTTCCCAGATTTAAGGTCAGCAACTCATGTCAATTGATACTGATTTTGTGAGAAGACGTAACTTAAAAATCCTATAAGTGGAGAGAATATTCATCCTTTCAGAGAATTGTACAACCTTCACCCATGTATCTCCAGGGTAACTTCTGGCTATAAATATGTTTGTCTGTCAGTTTAGATTATCTACAGATAAGACTTATGTTCATTGTTCTTCATGCAATGTACTTTAATTCAAATTGATCCCTGTGGAAATACTGACATAAAAAATCCCAGTTTTTTAGAAACCATTAATTAGAGTGGTAAACCAATCCTTGTCTTTATTAATTTTTCTTTTTTTTCTGTTTTTGTTTGGTTGGTTGTTTTTTTTTTTTAATTGCAGACACAGAGGAACATTGCCAATAGCAAAAGTGAATTTTTATGTTACTATTTGGACAATGGCTACTCGGGTAACAAACATACTAAATTCCACTTTAAAAACAGCATTTTAAAAGCTGTTCTTACTAAAAGACTGCTGATTCTCAAAATAAAGTACTGGATGCAGAATATTGACTCATCTGTAGTGTGAATAACATCGCAGTGAAATCATTGTAGTACTGGATGGATAAAAACACTTCATGAAGATCAGATCTAGTGCAAAGTTTACACATACTTAAGGAATTAAAAGTTTTAATGCATGTTTTGTTCTGACCTTGTAAACACTAAGACATTTAAGCAGCTTAGGAATACAGTGCAGAGAATCACTCATGCTTACACACGGAACCAGAAATATTTTCAAGATCTTGAGACAACAATGGACAGGACTTAAGCTTAGTCTGACACTATGCTAATGTGCAGTCATGCTTCAGTACCTCAGCTGACACCTCTCTGCTCTCTATGTTTAGGCTGGAATGTCTGATCTCTCTATCTCTATTAATTACATAATAAGAGTAAAACACTGCCTCTGGCTTTTTCAGTCTTGACACATATGTCTTTCAATGTTCTAATTTTAAACCACAGAATTAAAATAACCCCTTTAGTGTAACAAACAATCTTTAAAATTTGTTTAGCTTTATGGGGAGTTTATGACAATGAAACCATTAAGATCTTTTTTTCTTTATGGTGATCAAAAGACACTCAATTGAAATTGAATTGTCTTCCTGCAACAGCTCCTGTACTTAAGTTGGTTTTTTTTCTGTTTTTTTTTTTTTTAGGATGAATAAAAGATGGATAAGTTGCACATTTCTGATTCTTCAGTGTATTCTTTTCAGAGGACTTTTAAAAGAAATAGGAGGTGAGGTGGAGAAAAAGATGAACTACTCCTACTCTGTGTTTACAAGACTACACACTTTAATGTGTGATAAAATAATCATTGACAAAAACTTTTACCTGTGCTGAGTTCCTGACATCAGCTTCAATGAACAATTATCTTTGTGTGTTGATGACTGGTTCAAGGGAAAAGAGTCTCTTTTTGAATCTTTCAGAGCACAGGAATGACTAACACCAGGACAGTTCTTAGAGTATCTATTTATCTCGTGTGGTCCAGTTAGAGGAAAAAAAACCCTAAACAACAAAAACAAACCAAACCAAAACCAAACCAAATAAAAACAAAACAAAACAAGCAAGTGAACAAACAAAAACAAACCCACAAAAAAAAAACCCCAAAAAAACCAAAAACAAAACAAACCAAACAAACAAAAAAAAATCCCAAAAAAACAAAAGCCACCAAATCAAAAAACCACACACACAATAACCTCCCACAACTCCTTTAGTTTGGTTGGACTCTTTCCTTGGTCTACTTTGCATTATAAAAGATAAACTTTTTCCCCTCCTATTATTAAAAAGATCCTTAATTCAACTAAAATTTAGACTCTCAATGTGACCATTAGTGAATTAAGTAAAATTAATCTTATTCTTCCCACTTAGGTTGGTTTGAGCGTCATTCATAACAATGTAAGGGGGTTATTTTTTGTCTTTCTCTCCACTGGAAGTAGGAATACAAGTGCAAGTCAACAATATTAATATCATCATACTAAAGTAATGACATTATAGAAATAACATGTGAAGCAAAATATAATTGGAAAGTTTACTATACTTCATGCCACTTCGATGAGGGAAAAAGCTTTGTAAGCATGCATCTCACAAAAGTTTGAAAGAAAATAATTGAACCATTCATATACAAAAAAAATCTTTTTCAAAGATAAAAAACTCATGTGATAAATTCATGTGATTAACTCATGTGATAAACCATAAACATTTTTCAGATTTTTGGCAGCTAATGGTGCCATATTTTTTTAATGAAAACCTTAAAAAATTATTTAAAAATTTAAAAAAATAAAGGAAACATTATTTTTTCTTTCAAATAATAGCAAAGCACCAGTATGCTAAAAATATATATTTTTTTCATTTCCGTTTTTAGTTGGTTGTTGTTTTCTTTTGGTTTTGTTTTCCATAAACCAGATCATGTGTAGATTCCTCATAGGTATTCCTTTTCTGTTTACCTGATACTTTGCCTTATAGATACTCTTTTACATAAGCTGTTCTCTTTTCTGATAGTAATCTTTTCCTTGCTCAACTTGAGAGAGATAAACCCTAAGCAGTGTTAAAAGGCATTGCCTCTTATCTTTCCACATTTCATTCTGGATCTAGAAATGAAACTACTCCATTAAGCCAATGATAAGTCCATAGTGTGAAACACATATCAAATTCTCACAACAGCAAAAACAAAGAAAAATTTATCCCTACAGAAAGCCTAATAAACAACTATTTTCACAAAATTTGGTTATTTATTGCTAACATAGATTGTGATCTTGCAAACACTCTTAAGATATATAAATGTTAAGCACAGCAATGCTGCATTCCTGAAGAGGGACAGGAAGAGGGCAGAAGCAGAGGGCATCCTGGCTTAAGAGAGAGCTTTGAGTGTGCCTAAAAGCCAACGAAGCAGCAGCAGCAGCAGCAGCAGCAGCAGCAGCAGCAGCAGCAGCAGCAGCAGCAGCAGCA